>CM032164.1:9084157-9276936 GCA_018901935.1 Pugionium cornutum
TATAAACTTTTACTAAAGGAGCCCCAATGATCATTTTAACTGGCCGATCAACTTGTCATGTCTACATTAAATCGTCCATAACATTTGATTTATAGCATAGAATGACACGAATCCAATGCCCACATTAAGCTAGTTAAATTTTCTATATTGTGACAAAATTTGAGATAAAACTAAATACGACAAAGTGTCCAAGTAATCCAATCTATCCCTTACAGCGTGATGTCATGCCATATGTTTCATTTATAAGTCTTTACTCAATGAGCACCAATGACCAGTTTAGAGTGATCACTTTAACTCGTCAATCAACTTGACCTGTCTGCTGTAAATCGTCTGTAACTTTTGATTTAGAGCTCAGAATGACACGAATCCAATGCCCACGTTAAGCCAGCTCAATTTTCTATATTTTGACAAAATTTGAGATTGAAATAGAGACGACAAAGCATCCAAGTAATCTAATCTATCCAAAACGTTTTGATATCATGCATTATGCTTCATTTATAACACTTTACTTAATGAGCACCAATGATCACTTTAAAATAATCATATGAAGTAGTCGTTCAACTTGACATGTTCACTCTAAGTTTTGATTTTGATCTCAAAATGTCACGAATATAGTGCCCACCTTAATCTATATAAATTTTCTAGATTTTGATAAAATCTGAGATGGGTGTTGAGACGACAAAGCGTCCAATTAATCTAATCTATCCCGCGCTGCATGATGTCATGACTTATGCTTCATTTATAAGCATTTACTCAATGAGGACCAATGATCAGTTTAGAAGGATCACTTTAACTAGCCGATTAACTTGACATGTCCGCACTAAATTGTTTGTAGCTTTCGATTTAGAGCTCAGAATGAAACGAATCCAATGCCATATTAAGCTAGCTCAATTTTATATATTTCGACAAAATTTGAGACAGAAATAGAGACAACAAAGCATCCAAGTAAACCAATCTATCCAAACTCCTTGATGCCATGCATTATGATTCATATATAAGCCTTTACTTAATAATCACCAATGATTAGTTTAACTTTAACTAGCTAATAAACTTTGACAATCAGTATAAATGGTGCTAATTGAGTAAATGAAGCATAATGAATGACATAGTTGGACGCTTTGTCGTGTCTATTTCTATCTCAAATTTTGTGACAAGCATATTGCATTGTGCTTCATTTATAAGCCTTTACTCAATGAGCACCAATGATCAATTTAGTATAATCATATTAACTGGCTGTTCAACTTTACACATGTCCGCACTAAATCTTCTGTAACTTTTGATTTAGAGCTTAGAATTACACGAATCCAATGCATATGATAAGCTAGCTCAATTTGCTATACTTTGAAAAAATTTGAGACAGAAATAGAGACGACAAAGCATCCAAGTAATCCAATCTATCCCAACTCCATGATGCCATGCATTATGATTCATTTATAAGCCTTCACTAAATGAGCACCAATTATAAGTTTATAATGATCCCTTAACTGGCCAATCAACTTGACATGTAACACTAAATCGTCTGTAACTTTTGATTTAGAGCTTATAATAACACGAATCCAATGCCCATGTTAAGCTAGCTCAATTTTCTATATTGTGACAAAATTTGAGACGGGACTAGATACAAAAAATGGTCCAAGTAATCCAAATTATGTGATGCCATGCATTATGCTTCATTTCTAAGCCTTTACTCAGTGAGCATCAATGATCAGTTTAGAATAATCATATTAACTGGTCGATCAACTTGGGATGTCCGCACTAAATCGTTTGTAACTTTTGATTTTGAGCTTAGAATTATAAGAATCCAATGCCCACATTACGGTAGCTAAATTTTCTATATTATAACAAAATTTGAGGCAAAAATAGACATGACAAAGCATCCAAGTAATCCAATCTATTAAAAACTTTGTGACATCATGCATTATGCTTTATTTATAACCCTTTACTCAATGAGCACCAATTGTATATTTAGAATAATCATATCAACTGGCCGATCAACTTGTCATGTCCGCTCTAAATCGTCCATAATTTTTGATTTGAGCTAAGAACGACACGAATATAGTGCCCACCTTAATCTAGATAAATTTTCTAGATTTTGATAAAATCTGAGACGGAAGTAGAGACGACAAAGCGTCCAAGTAATCGAATATATCCCAAACTGTGTGATGCCATGCATTGTGCTTCATTTATAAGCCTTTACTCGATGAGCACCAATGATCAGTTTAGAATAATTATATTAACTGGCCGATCAAATTGACACATGTCCGCACTAAATCGTTTGTGACTTTTGATTTAGAGCTTAGAATGAAACAAATTCCATGCATATGCTAAGCTAGCTCAATTTGCTATACTTTGACAAAATTTGAGACAACAATAGAGACGAAAACTGTCCAAGTAATCCAATCTATCCAAACTCCATAATGCTATGCATTATGATTCATTTATAAGCCTTCACTTAATGAGCACCAATTATCAGTTTAGAATGATCCCTTAACTTGCCAATCAACTTGACATGTCGCAATAAACCGTCTGTAACTTTTGATTTAGAGCTCATAATGACACAAATCCAATGCCCATGTTAAGCTACCTCAATTTTCTATATTGTGGTAATATTTGAGACAGATATAGATACGAAAAAGTGTCCAAGTAATCCAATCCATCCCAAATTGTGTGATGCCATGCATTATTTTTCATTTATAAACTTTTACTAAATGAATCACAGTGATCATTTTAACTAGCCGATCAACTTGTCATGTCTACATTAAATCGTCCATAACATTTGATTTATAGCTTAGAAAGACACGAATCCAATGCCCACATTAAGCTAGTTCAATTTTCTATATTGTGACAAAATTTAAGATAGAACTAGATACGACAATGCGTCCAAGTAATCCAATCCCCGAACAATGTGATGTCATGCCTTATGCTTCATTTATAAGCCTTTACTAAATGAGCACCAATGACGAGTTTAGAATGATCACTTTAACTGGTCAATCAACTTGACATGTCCGCACTAAATCATCCGTAACTTCTGATTTAGAGCTCAGAATGATACGCATCCAATACCCACGTTAAGCTAAGTCAATTTACTATATTTTTACAAAATTTAAGACATAAATAGAGACGACAAAGCGTCCAAGTAATCCAATCTATCCAAACTCCTTGATGCCATGCCTTATGCTTCATTTGTATGCCTTTACTTAATGAGCACCAATAAACAGTTTAGAATGATCACTTTAACTGGCCAATAAACTTGACATGAATACAGTGCCCCCGTTAAGCTAGATAAAGTTTCTATGTTTTGACAAAATTTGAGACAGAAGTAAAGACGAAAAAGCGTCCAAGTAATCCAATCTATCCCAAACTGCGTGATAACATGCATTGTGCTACATTTATAAGCTTTTACTCAATGAGTACCATTGATCAGTTTAGAATAATCATATTAACTAGCCGATAAACTTGACACATGTCCACACTAAATCGTCTTTAACTTTTGATTTAGAGCTCAGAATGACATGAATCCAATACAAACGTTAAGCTAGCTTAATTTTCTATATTTTGACAAAATTTGAGACTGAAATAGAGACGACAAAGCATCCAAGTAATCCAATCCATCACAAACTGTGTGATGCCATGCATTATTTTTCATTTATATAAGCTTTTAGTAAATGAGCACCAATGATCAGTTTAGAATGATCATTTTAACTGGCCGATCAACTTGACATGTCTGCACTAAATCGTCCATAACTTTTGATTTATAGCTTAGAATCACACGAATCCAATGCCCACATTAAGCTAGTGCAATTTTCTATATTGTGACAAAATTTGAGACAGAACAAGATAAAACAAAGCGTACAAGTAATCCAATCTATCCCAAACTGTGTGATGCCGTGCCATATGCTTCATTTATAAACGTTTACTCAATGAGAACCAATGATCAGTTTAGAATGATAAATTTAACTAGCCGATCAACTTGACATGTCTGGACTAAATCGTCAGTAAATTTAGATTTAGCGCTCCAAATGACACGAATCCAATGTCCATGTAAAGCTAGATCAATTTCTATATTGTGACAATATTTGAGACAGAAGTAGAAACCACAAAGCGTCCAACTAATCCAATCCATTCCAAACTTCGTGTTGCCATGCATTATTTTTCATTTATAAGCTTTTACTAAATGAGCACCAATGATCAGTTTAGAATGATCATTTTAACTGGCCGATCAACTTGCCATATCTGCACTAAATTGTCTATGACTTTTGATTTATAGCTTAAAATGACACAAGTCTAGTGCCCACATTAAGCTAGTTCAATTTTCTATATTGTGACAAAATTTGAGACAGAGCTAGATACAACAAAGCGTCCAAGTAATCCAATATATCCTAACTGCGTGATTCCATGCCTTAGGCTTCATTTATAAGCCTTTACTCAATGAACACCAATGATGAGTTTAGAATTATCACTGTAACTAGCAGATTAACTTGACATGTCGCACTAAATATTCCATAACTTTTGACTTAGAGCTTAGAATGACACGAATCCAATGCCCACGTTAGGAAAGCTCAAAATTCTATATTTTGACAAAGATTGAGACAAAAATAGATACGAAAAAGTGTCCAAGTAATCCAAGCCATCCCAAACTACGTGATGCCATGCATTATTTTTCATTTATAAGCTTTTACAAAATGAGCGCCAATAATTAGTTTAGAATGATCATTTTAACTGGCCGATAAACTTGCCATGTCTGCGCCAAATCGTCCATAACTTTTGATTTATAGTTTAAAATGACACGAATCCAATGCCCACATTAAGCTCGTTCAATTTTCAATATTTTGACAAAATTTGAGACAGAACTGATACAACAAAGCGTCAAAGTAATGCAATATATCCTAACTGCGTGAAGCCTTTCCTTAGGCGTCATTTATAATCCTTTACTCAATGAGCAACAATGATCAGTTTAGATTGATCACTTTAACAGGTAGATTAACTTGACATGTTGCACAAAATAGTCCATAACTTTTGATTTAGACCTCCAAATGACACGAATCCAATACCCACATCAAGCAAGTTCAATTTTCTATAATTTGACAATGTTTGAGACAAAAATAGATACAACAAAGTGTCCAAGTAATCCAATCCATCCCAAACTGCATGATGCCATGAATTATTTTTCATTTATAATCTTTTACTAAATGAGCACCAATGATCAGTTTAGAATGATCATTTTAACTGGCCGATCAACTTGTCATGTGTGCAATAAATCATCCATAACTTTTGATTTATAGCTTAGAATGACACGAATCCAATGCCAACATGAAGCTAGTTCACTTTCCTATATTGTTACAAAATTTGAGACATAACTAGACAAGACAAAGAATCCAAGTAATCCAATCTTTCCCAAACTGTGTGATGCCATGCCTTATGTTTCATTTATAAGCCTTTACTCAATGAGCAACAATGATCAGTTTAGAATGATCACTTTAACTGGCCGATCAACTTGACATGTTCTCACTACATCGTCCGTAACTTTAGATTTAAAACTCAGAATGACACGAATACAATGCCCACATTAAGCTAGCTCAATTTTCTAAATTTTGAAAAAATTCGAGACATATATAGAGACAACAAAGAATCCAAGTAGTCCAATCTATCCCAAACTGAGTGATGTCATGCCTTACGCTTCATTTATAAGTATTTACCTAATGAGCACCAATGATCAGTTTAGAATGATCACTTTAACTGGTCAATCAACTTGACATGTCATCACTAAATCGTGTGTAACTTTTGATTTAGATCTCAGAAACACACGAATTCAATGCCCACATTAAGCTAGCTCAATTTTCTATATTGTATCAAAATTTGAGACTGAACTAGATATGACAATGCGTTGAAGTAATCCAATCTATCCTAAACTGTGTGATGACATGCATTATGCTTCATTTATAAGCCTTCATTCATAGGGCACCAATGATCAGTTTAGAATGATCACTTTAGCAGGTCGATCAACTTGACATGTCCTCACTAAATCGTGTGTACGTTTTGATTTAGAGCTCAGAATGACACGAATCAATTCCCCACGTTAGATGAATTTTTTATAATTTGACAAAATCTGAGACATATATAGACACAACAAAGCAACCAAATAATCCAATCTATCCCAAACTGCGTGATGCCATGCTTTATGTTTCATTTATATGCCATTACCCAATGAGCACCAGTGATCAGTTTAGAATGATAATTTTAACTGGCCAATCAACGTTTCGTGTCTGTACTAATTAAATCGTACATAAATTTTGATTTATAGCTTAGAATGACACGAATCCAATACCCACGTTAGGCTAGTTCAATTTTCTATATTGTGATAAAATTTGAGATAGAACAAGATACGACAAAGCATACAAGTAATCCAATCTATCAAAAACTTTGTCATGTCATGCATTATGCTTCATTTATAAGCCTTTACTCATTGAGCACCAATGATCAGTTTAGAATGATCACTTTAACTGGCCGATCAACTTGACATATCCGGAATAAATCGTTTGAAACTTTTGATTTAGAGCTCAGAATGACACGAATCCAATTTCTATATTTTGGCAAAATTTGAGACAGAAGTAGAGAAGACAAAGCATCCAAGTAATCCAATCAATCCCAAACTAAGTGATGCCATGCATTATTTTTCATTTATAAGCTTTTACTCAATGAGCACCAATTATCAGTTTAGAATGATCACTTTAACTGGCTGATCAACTTGTCATATCTGCACTAAATCGTCCCTAACGTTTGTTTTATAGCTTAGAATGACACGAATCCAGTGCCAACATGAAGCTAGTTCAATTTCCTATATTGTTACAAAAATTGAGACATAACTAGACACGAAAAAGAGTCCAAGTAATCCAATGTTTCCCAAACTGCGTGATGCCAGGCCTTATGTTTCATTTATAAGCCTTTACTCAATGAGAACCAATGATCAGTTTAGAATGATCACTTTAATTGGCCGATCAACTTGACATGTCCACACTAAATTGTTCGTAACTTTTGATTTACAGCTCAGAATGAAATGAATCCAATGCCCATGTTAAGCTATCTCAATTTTCTATAGTTTGGAAATTTGAGACAGAAATAGAGACGAAAAAGCGTCCAATTAATCCAATCTATCCTAACTCCTTGATGTCATGCATTATGCTTCATATATAAGCCTTTACTTAATGAGCACCAATGATCAGTTTACAATGATAACTATATGATGAGGACATCAGGTCGTACGTCCAGCCAGGAGACCAGACTGGCCGACCAGGAAGCTTGGCCGACACAGCCGGACCATCTGGCACGCCTGCTGGCCCAAGCAGTACCGCCGGACCCTCGACCACAAGGACCAGAGCAACCAGCATTGCCGGCGGAGAGGCACAAGCTTCCGGCACACTTGGTGGTGACGTGGATGACACCGCCGGTCCCTCTAATGATGCCGCCAACTCCGGGATCAACTTGGCCGGTCCTGAAGGCATTCTGGCCAGTACCTCACACAATCCAGCCGGTACAGCCGATCCAGCCGAGTACACGCGCATTTCCACTTCTACACAAGAAGACTCGGACCAAATGAGCTACCAGCTCCAGGACATGCACCTAGAGGAAGTCTCTACACCAGTGGTACCTCAAGGAGCAATGACAAGAAGCAGATCAAGGGCACTCTTCCACAAAATCAGCTTATGGGTCGACAAGCTCCTAGAGGAAGATCGACTAAGGACAATGGGCCAAAAGTGCAAGGAAGAGTCCAATGGCTTCTCAACAACACAAGGGACATCAGAGACTTGGGCTTTAGTGGCAAGAGAGGTCAGGGCCCAAAGATTATTAACCCTACTCCAAGTCGAAGACTAGGAGCAAGGCGCGTGCATGCCACAACCTTCAATTTCTTGGCCATGAGGTTAGTTAAGGTAAGTTGCAATTCGAATATATGCCTCTTTCTGTTTTGCAGGGTAGGATCTAGAATATTTACTTTTATTGAGTCAAAGACATTTTAGGAATAGGTCCTTTTTCGATTATACACTTTTGTATCTTTTCCTTTTGTGCACTTTTGTAAGTTTTCCTTTTCTTATTTGAGTCGACCCTAGAAGGTCAAGCTGTCAAGCATATTAATAAGACTCCTTACAGAATTGTAGTTCGACAACCTTTTAGATATTAATAAAGATAGAACTTTTTCCCCAACAAGTTTTCTCTCAAGAATCTTGTGCGCTTAGAATCTAGTTGAGACCAGCCCTCCTAGCTCTAAGTTTGTGATTTATCACGAGGTTCATCACCTCTCGTGTGGTTCACTTCACCTTTCCATCGAATACCAACCCAAAACCCCTATCCAAGAAGTCTAAGGTCGAGTTTCTCACCTAAACTTCTCCAAACAGCCCACGCGCATACATCCTTGAATCAAGGCTTGTATCATTTTGGTATCAGAGCTTAAAGCTCCTAAACCAGGTTGTTTCTATCCATTAGCTTGTTTTGTTTTTAGTTCTTGCATTAGTTTTAGTCGCATTCAAGAAAAATCAACCAAACCGAGTGCATCTAGCCTTCTACGTGTATCACTAGGGTTTAGATTCACTTTTGCATTACCATTCACGTTTTCCTTTTTGTTTAAATCACATTTCCTTTATTTTTAAGTTAAATTAAAAAGAAAAGAAAAAGAAAATAGGAAAAATACCAAAGGAATTTGAATTGGACAGCTAGCACAAGTTGTCAAGAAAGTTTCCTTTTTTTCAAATCTTCATATTTTTGAATTTCCAATTCTCAGATTTTTTCATTTTTGCAAATTTTCGAATCCTTATAAAAAGAAAACCCTCCTAATAATTTAGGAGCATCCTAACTTGTCTTCTTTCTTTGTAGCACGCAATTGCATAAGAAAATAGAAAAGCAACCGAAGCCATGATGGCCATGTTCCCCACTCTCCAAACACAACTCGCATCAATAGGCGAGAGGTTGGAGCGCGTGGAAAGACCGGGGAGGTTCCAGGCCATAAGGCACGTGAGAGCTGAGCAAGACCGTCCTGAGGTTCCTGAGCACCTTAGGATACGGCACAAACAGAAGGAACCCCAGCCAGATGGAGATGAGGACACACAACCTCATAACTATCACCATAGGCCGAGAGGACCTCCATGGCAACCAGAGGCAGAAGATGATGGCTTTGAGCCATATGGTCTTCACCAGAGACCAAGAATGCCTCCTAGACATCATGAGAATGGAGATGAACATGCCTATAACCGGGTAACTCATCCTGATGTTAAGCTAACTCCTCCTAGTTTTGCAGGAAAAGTAGACCCCGAGGCTTACCTAGATTGGGAAAGAAGAATGGATCATATCTTTGATCATTACAACCAACCAGGACCTAGGAGAGTCTCAATGGCAGTAGCACAACTCACGGACAATGCCCTCATCTGGTGGGATCGTGAGGTATCTGACAGAAGGAGGAAGAGAATGAGGCCCATAGACTCATGGGTCGACATGAAAGACCTCATGCGACAAAGGTTTGTTCCACCTTACTTTCATAGAGACTTGCAACGTCGTTTTCGTACTCTTCAGCAGGGTACTAGATCAGTAGAAGAGTACTATTAAGAGTTCGAGAAGCTAAGGAACAGGCTGGAGCTCAATGATGATGAAGAAGCATTGATGGCACAATTCTTGGATAGACTCCAAGAAAGAATCAGCCGCAAGGTGGAAAGGCAAATCTACAATGACTTCAAAGACTTGTTCCACCTATCTTTCCAGGCTGAGCAGCACATCAAACGTAAGAGCCAAGACATCCGCAGCAAGCCTAAGCCACCTTGGGCACCAAGCAACATGCCCAAGCCCGTAGACAAAGGCAAGAGCATAGAGATCGAGTCAAGGTTCAAGGGCAAGCCTCCTGAACCCACCCGTGACCAGAGAGAGCCTGGTAAGTCTTCTAACCCTCAAAGATCACGTGACATCACTTGTTTCAAGTGTAGGGTCGTGGACACATCTCAAGGGAGTGCCCAAACAACCGGGTCATGTTGATTACGTAGCCTGGAGAATATGAGTCCCAAGATGAAGAGGACTATGAACCAGAAGAGGAGTATGGTGAAATTGAGTACCCTGATGTGGGGGAAGTGCTGGTCACTAGACGCATCCTCAGTGCAATGGTGGATCCTTCAGAGACCATCCAAAGGGAGAACATCTTCCACAGCCATGGCACCATCAAGGGCAAGGTATGTAACCTCATCATAGATGGTGGTTCTTGCACTAACGTTGCTAGTGCATATATGGTTGATAAGCTAGGTCTAGAGAAGACAAGGCATCCTCGACCATATAGACTGAGATGGCTGGATGACAAAGTGGAGCTCAAGATCCATTTGCAAGTCACTGTGCCATTCAGTGTGGGCAAGTACCAAGACCAAGTCGTGTGCGACGTGGTGCCCATGCAAGCTGGCCATCTTCTGCTAGGAAGACCATGACAGTTTGACAAAGAGACCAGGCATGATGGCCGAACCAATCTCTACACTTTTGTGCATGACAAAAGAAAGGTCAGCTTGGCTCCTCTTACACCTGCCCAGGTACACGAGCTACAACTCCAAATGAGTAAGGAAAAGAAACTTATCAAGTCTAATTTTCTTATTCAACCAAGCCATGTCCGGAGAGCTTTAGCCTCGAAGGATTTAATGTTACTAATGGTTTTCAAAGAAGTGTTGAATGTAGAAAAAGAACAGGTAGAGCTACCTCCTGAAGTAGCAACTCTCCTCAACAAGTTCCAGGATGTATTTCCAGAGGAGATACCAGCAGGCTTGCCTCCTTTACGTGGCATAGAACACCAGATTAATCTAGTGCCTGGAGCAGCCCTGCCCAACCGGCCAGCCTACCGGATGAGTCCAGAGGAGTTCAAGGAGCTTGAGAAGGAAGTCAAGGAGCTCCTGGAGAAAGGCTATGTTCGAGAGAGCCTCAGTCTATGTGCCGTACCAGTGCTACTAGTGCTCAAGAAGGATGGGACTTGGCGCATGTGCGTGGATTGCCGAGCAATCAACAACATCACAGTCAAGTACTGGCATCCAATACCACGGCTGGATGACATGCTAGATGATCTGAGTGGAGCCACGGTCTTCTCCAAGATAGACCTCAAGAGTGGATACCACCAGGTCAGGATGAAAGAAGGTGATGAATGGAAGACTGCTTTCAAGACAAAGCAAGGGCTCTACGAGTGGACAGTTATGCCCTTTGGCTTGACTAATGCCCCAAGCACCTTCATGCGCCTTATGAACCAAGTTCTTAGGGCGTACATCAGTAAGTTTGTAGTGGTTTACTTTGATGACATACTAGTTTATAGTAAGTGCCTACGGGAACACCTCACACATCTTGAGATGGTACTTAAAACCCTTCGACAAGAAGAGCTTTATGCCAATCTCAAGAAGTGCATCTTTTGTACTGATAAACTTGTCTTTTTAAGTTTTGTTGTAAGTTCACAGGGCCTATAGGTTGATGAAGAGAAGATTCGAGCCATACAATAATGGCCAACACCAGGCAACATCAGCCAAGTAAGGAGCTTCCACGGACTGGCCAGCTTCTATAGGAGATTCGTGCCCAACTTCAGCAGTATTGCCTCACCATTGATGGCAGTAGTGAAGAAGAACGTGAGATTCAGCTGGGGAGAAGCTCAAGAGAAGGCATTCCAGGCCTTGAAGGACAGCCTTACACATGCACTAGTGCTAGTCCCGACTTCAACAAGACGTTTGAAGTGGAGTGTAATGCCTGTGGAATAGGCATAGGAGCAGTGCTAACCCAAGGAGGGAGACCAGTGGCATACTTCAGTGAGAAGCTAGGTGGTGCCTCACTTAACTACCCCACTTATGACAAGGAGCTTTATGCCCTTGTCCGAGCATTGGAGACTTGGCAGCATTACTTGCTGTCCAAGGAGTTTGTGATCCACACTGATCATGAGACTCTCAAACACCTCAGAGGGCAAACCAATCTCAAGAGGAGACATGCCAGGTGGATGGAGTTCATAGAGACCTTCCCGTACGTCATCAAGTACAAGAAGGGCAAAGATAATGTGGTAGCCGATGCACTATCAAGGAGGTTTGCCTTGATATCCACCATGGAGGCAAAGGTCCTAGGGTTCGAGCACATCAAGGACCTATACAAGGATGATCCTGACTTTGCTGAGAGCTACATGGAGTGCGGCACAGGGAGTCATGGCAAGTTCTACATCCATGAGGGATTCTTGTTCCGAGAAAGGAGGCTGTGCATACCACAAGGATCATTAAGGGAGCTTATCATCCGAGAAGCTCATGGAGGAGGACTCATGGGCCACTTTGGTGTCGACAAGACTCTAGCAGTGGTCAAGGAGCACTTCTACTGGCCACACATCAAGAGGACAGTAGAAGCTTATTGTGCAAGATGCATCACTTGCAAGAATGCAAAGTCTCGAGTGAAACCTCACGGGTTGTATCTCCCACTGCCCATACCTACACATCCATGGGTGGACATCTCAATGGACTTTGTTCTAGGTCTACCCAAGATCAACCACAAAGATGCAATCTTTGTAGTGGTGGACAGATTCTCCAAGATGGCACACTTCATTCCATGTGCCAATGTCAATGATGCGACACAAACAGCTGAGCTGTTCTTCAGGGAGATAGTACGGCTTCATGGAGTGCCAAGGACCATCGTATCAGACAGGGACACCAAGTTCCTCAGCCATTTCTGG
This sequence comes from Pugionium cornutum, assembly GCA_018901935.1. Classification (NCBI taxonomy): domain Eukaryota; kingdom Viridiplantae; phylum Streptophyta; class Magnoliopsida; order Brassicales; family Brassicaceae; genus Pugionium; species Pugionium cornutum. The sequence goes on from CM032164.1 coordinate 9,096,846, forward strand.
AGGACCCTTTGGAGGAAGCTAGGCACGAAGCTACTCTTCTCTACCACCTACCACCCTTAAACCGATGGCCAAACTGAAGTTGTCAACCGGACACTATCAACTCTTCTCAGTACTACACTAGGGAAGAACCTCAAGATTTGGGTGGAGTGCCTGCCATTCATAGAGTTTGCTTACAACCGAGCCGTGCACTCAGCAACCAAGAAGACACCATTTGAAGTAGTATACGGCTTCAACCCTCTCACCCCATTGGAGCAAACGCCACTACCACCAGGTGAGATGACCAACCTCAATGGAGCATCCAAGGCAGAGTTCATAAGGAGGTTACACCAGAAGGTAGCAGAAAACTTGGAGAAGAGGACCGGACAGTACGTGAGTCATGCCAACAAGGGAAGAAAGGAGGTGATCTTTCAACCAGTCGATTGGGTGTGGCTACACCTACGGTAGGAGAGGTTCCCAAACCTAAGGAGTTCCAAGCTAGCACCAAGAGGAGATGGACAATTCAGAGTGCTCGAGAGGATCAACAACAACGCCTACCGGATCGAGCTCCCAGGTGAGTTACTGACTTAGCCCCTTTCCATGCAGATGAACCAGTTTTGATGACAAAACCTACTGAAGAGGGAGGGGATGATGAGGAAATCAGGTCGTACATCCAGCTAGGAGACCAGACTGGCCGACCAGGAAGCTTGCCCGAGACAGCCGGACCATCTGGCACGCCTGCCGGCCCAAGCAGTACCGTCGGACCCTCGACCACAAGGACCAGAGCAACCAGCATTGCCGGCGGAGAGGCCCAAGCTTCCGGCACACTTGGTGGCGACGTGGATGACACTGCCGGTCCCTCTGGTGATGCCGCCAACTCCGGGATCTACTTGGCCGGTCCTGAAGGCATTCCGGCCAGTACCTCACACAATCCAGCCGGTACAGCCGATCCAGCCGAGTACACGCGCATTTCCACTTCTACACAAGAAGACTCGGACAAAATGAGCTACCAGCTCCAGGACATGCACCTAGAGGAAGTCTCTACACCAGTGGTACCTCAAGGAGCAATGACAAGAAGCAGATCAAGGGCACTCTTCCACAAATTCAGCTTATGGGTCGACAAGCTCATAGAGGAAGATCGACTAAGGACAATGGGCCAAAAATGCAAGGAAGAGTCCAATGGCTTCTCAACAACACAAGGGACATCAGAGACTTGGGCTTTAGTGGCAAGAGAGGTCAGGGCCCAAAGATTTAACCCTACTCCAAGTCGAAGACTAGGAACAAGGCGCGTGCATGCCACAAGGACAGCCACCTTCCATTTCTTGGCCATGAGGTAAGTTAAGGTAAGTTGCAATTCGAATATATGCCTCTTTCTGTTTTGCAGGGTAGGATCTAGAATATTTACTTTGATTAAGTCAATGACATTTTAGGAATAGGTCCTTTTTCGATTATACACTTTTGTATCTTTTCCTTTTGTGCACTTTTGTAAGTTTTCCTTTTCTTATTTGAGTCAACCCTAGAAGGTCAAGCTGTCGAGCATATTAATAAGGCTCCTTCCAGCATTGTAGTTCGACAACCTTTTTGATATTAATAAAGATAGAACTTTTTCCCCAACAAGTTTTCTCTCAAGAATCTTGTGCGCTTAGAATCTAGTTGAGACCAGCCCTCCTAGCTCTAAGTTCGTGATTTATCACAAGGTTCATCACCCCTCGTGTGCTTCACTTCACCTTTCCATCGAATACCAACCCAAAAACCCCTATCCAAGAAGTCTAAGGTCAAGTTTCTCACCTAAACTTCTCCAAACAGCCCACGTGCATACATCCTTGAATCAAGGCTTGTATCACTATACCTAGCCAATCAACTTGACATGTACGCACAAAATCATCCGTAACTTTTGATTTAGAGCTCAAAATGACACAAATACCATGCCGACATTATGGTAGTTCGATTTACTATATCGTGGCAAATATTGAGACAGAAATAGACATGACAAAGCGCCCAAGTAATCCAATCTATCCAAAACTACGTGATGCCATGCATTGTGCTTCATTTATAAGCCTTTACTCAATGAGCACCAATGATCAGTTTAGTATAATCATATTAACTAGGCGATCAAATTGGCACATGTCTGTACTAAATCGTCTGTAACTTTTGATTTAGTGCTTACAATGACACGAATTCCATGCATATGCTAAGCTAGCTCAATTTGCTAGACTTTAACAAAATTTGAGACGGAAATAGAGACAAAAAAGCGTCCAAGTAATCCAATCTATCCGAACTCCATAATGATATGCATTATGATTCATTTATAAGCCTTCACTTAATGAGCACCAATTATCTGTTTAGAATGATCCCTTAACTGGCCAATCAACTTGACATGTCGCACTAAATCATCGGTAACTTTTGATTTAGAGCTCATAATGACACGAATCCACTGCCCATGTTAAGCTAGCTAAATTTTTTATATTGTGGCAATATTTGAGTCACATATAGATAGAAACAAGTGTCCAAGTAATCCAATCCATCCCGAATTGTGTGATCCCATGCATTATTTTTCATTTATAAACTTTTACTAAAGGAGCCCCAATGATCATTTTAACTGGCCGATCAACTTGTCATGTCTACATTAAATCGTCCATAACATTTGATTTATAGCATAGAATGACATGAATCCAATGCCCATATTAGGGTAGTTAAGTTTTCTATGTTGTCACAAAATTTGAGATAAAACTAGATATGACAAAGTGTCCTAGTAATCCAATCTATCCCGAACAGCGTGATGTCATGTCTTATGTTTCATTTATAAGTCTTTACTCAATGAGCACCAGTGACCAGTTTAGAATGATCATTTTAACTCGTCAATTGACTTGACATGTCCGCTGTAAATCGTTTGTAACTTTTGATTTAGAGCTCAGAATGACACGAATCCAATGCCCACGTTAAGGTAGCTCAATTTTCTATATTTTGACAAAATTTGGGACAGAAATAGAGACGACAAAGCATCCAAGTAATCTAATCTATCCAAAACTTTTTGATATCATGCATTATGCTTCATTTATAACAATTTACTTAATGAGCACCAATGATCACTTTAGAATAATCATATTAACTGGCCGATCAACTTGACATGTTCACTCTTAATCATCCATAATTTCTGATTTTGAGCTCAGAATGACACGAATATAGTGCCCACCTTATTCTATATAAATTTTCTAGATTTTGATAAAATCTAAGACGGGTGTAGAGACGACAAAGCGTCCAATTAATCCAATCTATCCCACACTGCATGATGTCATGACTTATGCTTCATTTATTAGCATTTACTCGATGAGGACCAATGATCAGTTTAGAATGAGCACTTTAACTAACCAATTAACTTGACATGTCCGCTGTAAATCGTTCGTAGCTTTTGATTTAGAGCTCAGAATTAAACGAATCCAATGCCATGTTAAGCTAGCTCAATTTTATATATTTCGACAAAATTTGAGACAGAAATAGAGACGACAAACCGTCCAAGTAATCCAATCTATCCAAACTCCTTGATGTCATGCATTATGCTTCATATATAAGCCTTTACTTAATGAGCACCAATGATCAGTTTAGAATGATCACTTAAACTAGCCAACCAACTTTGACAATCAGTATAAATGGTGCTAATTGAGTAAATGAAGCATAATGCATGACATAGTTGGACACTTTCTCGTGTCTATTTCTATCTCAAATTTTGTTACAAGCATATTGCATTGTGCTTCATTTATAAGCCTTTTCTCAATAAGCACCAATGATCAATTTAGTATAATCATATTAACTGGCTGATCAACTTGACACATTTCCACACTAAATCGTCTGTAACTTTTGATTTAGAGCTTAGAATGACACGAATCCAATGCATATGCTAAGCTAGCTCAAATTTCTATACATTGAAAAAGTTTGAGACAGAAATAGAGACGACAAAGCATCCAAGTAATCCAATCTATCCAAACTCCATGATGCCATGCATTATGATTCATTTATAAGCCTTCACTTAATGAGCAGCAATTATCAGTTTATAATGATCCCTTAACTGGCCAATCAACTTGACATATCGCACTAAATCATCCATAAAATTTGATTTAGAGCTCATAATGACACCAATCCGATGCCCACGTTAAGCTAGCTCAATTTTCTATATTGTGAAAAAATTTGAGACAGGACTAGATACGAAAAATCATCCAAGTAATCCAAACTATGTGATGCCATGCGCTGTGCTTCATTTCTAAGCCTTTACTCAGTGAGCATCATTGATTAGTTTAGAATAATCATATTAACTGGCCGATCAACGTGAGATGTCTGCACTAAATCATTTGTAACTTTTGATTTTTAGCTTAGAATGACAATAATCCAATGCCCACATTATGGTAGCTAAATTATCTATATTGTAACAAAATTTGAGATAGAAATAGACACGACAAAGCGTCCAAGTAATCCAATCTATCAAAAACTTTGTGACATCATGCATTATGCTTTATTTATAACCCTTTACTCAATGAGCACCAATTGTATGTTTAGAATAATCATATCATCTGGCCGATCAACTTGTCATGTCCGCTCTAAATCGTCCATAATTTTTGATTTTGAGCTCAGAATGACACGAATATAGTGCCCACGTTAATCTAGATAAATTTTCTAGATTTTGATCAAATCTGAGACGGAAGTAGAGACGACAAAGCATCCAATATATCCCAAACTGTGTGATGCCATGCATTGTGCTTCATTTATAAGCCTTTACTCAATGAGCACCAATGATCAGTTTAGTATAATTATTTTAACTGGCCGATCAAATTGACACATGTCCGCACTAAATCGTCTGTGACTTTTGATTTAGAGCTTGGAATGACACAAATTCCATGCATAGGCTAAGCTAGCTCAATTTGCTATACTTTGACAAAATTTGAGACGGAAATAGAGACAAAAAAATGTCCAAGTAATCCAAGCCTTCACTTAATGAGCACCAATTATCAGTTTAGAATGATCCTTAACTGGCCAATCAACTTGACATGTCGCACTAAAATTGTCCGTAACTTTTGATTTAGAGCTCGTAATGACACGAATCCAATGCCCATGTTAAGCTAGCTCAATATTCTATATTGTGACAAAATTTGAGACAAAAATAGATACAAAAAAGCGTCCAAGTAATCCAATCCATCCCAAATTGCGTGATGCCATGCATTTTTTTCATTCATAAGCTTTTACTAAATGAGCACCAATTATTATTTTAACTACACGATCAACTTGTCATGTATACATTAAATCTTCCATAACTTTTGATTTATAGCTTAGAATGACACGAATCCAATGCCCACATTAAGCTAGTTCAATTTTCTATATTGTGACAAAGATTTGAAAAAGAACTAAATACGACAAAGCGTCCAAGTAATCCAATCTATCCCTAACTGTGTGATGTCATGCATTATGCTTCATTTATAAGCCTTTACTCAATGAGCACAAATTATCAGTTTAGAATGATCACTTTACCTGGCCGATCAACTTGACATGTACGCACTAAATGGTCCGTAACTTTTGATTTAGAGCTAAGAATGACTCGAATCCAAAGCCCACGTTAAGCTAGCTCAATATACTATATTTTTAACAAAATTTCAGACAAAAATAGAGATGAAAAAGCTTCCAAATAATCCAATCTATCCAAACTCCTTATGCCATGCCTTATGCTTCATTTATAAGCCTTTACTTAATGAGCACCAATAATCAGTTTAGACTGATCACTTTATCTAGCCAATCAACATGACAAGAATATAATGATCCCATTAAGCTAGATAAATTTTCTATGTTTCGACAAAATTTGAGGTGGAAGTAGAGACAAAAAAGCATTCAAGTAATTCAATATATCCCAAAATGAGTGATGTCATGCATTGTGCTACATTTATAAGCTTTTACTCAATCAGCACCAATGATCAGTTTAGAATAATCATATTAACTGGCCGATCAACTTGACACATGTCTGCACTAAATCGTCTGTAACTTTTGATTTAGTGCTCAGAATGACACGAATCCAATGCATACGTTAACCTAGCTCAAATGTTCTATATTTTGACAAAATTTGAGACAGAAATAGAGACGATAAAGCGTCCAAGTAATCCAATCCATCCCAAACTGTGTGATGCCATGCATTATTTTCATTTATAAGCTTTTACTAAATAAGCACCAATGATCAATTTAGAATGATCATTTTTACTGCCCGATCAACTTGAAATGTCTGCACTAAATCGTCCATAGCTTTTGATTTATAGCTTTGAATAACACGAATCCAATGCCCATATTAAGGTAGTTCAATTTTCTGTATTGTGACAAAATTTGAAACAGAACTAGATACAACAAGGCGTACAAGTAATCCAATCTATCCCAAACTGCGTTATGCCGTGCAATATGCTTCAATTATAAGCCTTTACTCAATGAGAACCAATGATCAGTTTAGAATGATCATTTTAACTACCCGATCAACTTGACATGTACGCACTAAATCGTACGTAAATTTTGATTTAGTGCTCCGAATGACACGAATCAAATTCCAATGTTAAGCTAGATCAATTTTCTATATTGTGACAATATTTGACACAGAAATAGATGCAACAAAGCGTCAAAGTAATCCAATCCATCCCAAACTTCATGATGACATGCATTTTTTTCATTTCTATGCTATTACTAAATGAGCACCAACAATCAGTTTAGAATGATCATTTTAACTGGGCGATCAACTTGCCATTTGTGCACTAAATCGTCCACAACTTTTGATTTATAGCTTAAAATGACACGAATCCAATGCCCACATTAAGCTAGTTTAATTTTCTATATTGTGACAAAATTTGAGACATAACTAGATACGACAAAGCGTCCAAGTAATCTAATACATCCTAAACTGCATGATGCCATGCCTTAGGCTTCATTTATAAGCCTTTACTCAATGAGCACCAATGATCAGCTTATAATGATCACTTTAACTGGCAGATCAACTTGCCATAATGAACTAAATAGTCCATAACTTTTGATTTAGAGCTCAGAATGACATGAATCCAATACCGACATTAAGCAAGCACAATTTTCTATATTTTGACAAAATTTAAGACAAATATAGAGTCACAAAGCATCCAAGTAATCAAATCTATCCCAAACTGCGTGATGCAATGCTTTATGCTTCATTTATAAGCCTTTACCTAATGAGCACCAATGATTAGTTTAGAATGATCACTTTAAGTGGCCGATCAACTTGACATGTCCGCACTAAATCGTGTGTAACTTTCGATTTAGAGGTCAGAAACACATGAATCCAATGCCCATGTTAATCAAGCTCAATTTTCTGTATTGTAACAAATTTGAGACAGAAATAGAGAGGACAAATTGTCCAAGTAATCCAATCTACCAAAACTGCTTGATGTCGTACAATATGCTTCAATTATAAGCCTTAGCTTAATCAACACCAATTATCATTTTAAATTATCACTTTAACTGGCCACTCAACTTGACATGTCCGCACTAAATCGTCCGAATCTTTTGATTTAAAGCTCAGAATTACAGGAATCCAATGCCCATGTTAAGCTAGCTCAATTTTCGATATTGTAACAAACTTTGAGACAAAAGACACACGACAAAGCATCCAAGTAATCCATGCTATCCAAAACTGTGTGAGGCCATGCATTATGCTTCATTTATAAGCCTTTACTCAATGAACACCAATGATCAGTTTAGAATAATCATATTAACTGGCCGATCAATTTGGAATGACAGCACTAAATCGTCCGTAACTCTTAATTTTGAGCTCGAAATGATACAAATACAGTGCCCACGTTCAGCTAGATAAATTTTCTATATTTTGATAATATTTGAGATGGAAGTAGAGACGACAAAGCATCCAAGTAATCGAATCAATCCCAAACTACGTGATGCCGTGCATTGTGCTTCATTTATATGCTTTTACTCAATGAGCACCAATGATCAGGTTAGAATAATCATATTAACTGGCCGATCAACATGACACATATCCGCACTAAATCGTCTGTAACTTTTGATTTAGAGCTCAGAATGACACGAATCCAATGCCCATGTGATGAGGACATCATATCATCTGGCTGGTCAGAAGACTAGAAGGATTGCCCGATACTGCCGGGCCAAGCGGTACTGCCGGCCCTATGATCAGCCGGGCCGGGCCACCAACTCTTCCACAAGTTCAGCTTGTGGGTAGACAAGCTCTTAGAAGATCATCGACAAGGAGCATTGGGCCAAGAGTACAAGGAAGAGTCCAAAGGCTTCTCAACATTGCAAAGGACTCCAGAGACTTGGGCTCTCATGGCAAAAGAGGTCAAGGCCCAACAATTCGTAACCCTACTCCAAGTTGAAGACTAGGAGCTAGGCGCGTGCATGCCACAAGGTCGGCCACCTTCCATTTCTTGGCCGAAAGGTAAGAATGGTAAGTTTTCAATTATATACTTGCCTTTTCTGTTTTGAAGGGTAGGAATTAGTAGTTTTACATTTTTGATTCAAGAACAATTTAGGTAGTTTTCCTTTTTCGGTTATTTCCTTTTTGTAATTTTCCTTATGCACTTTTGTAACTTTTCCATTTTTATTTTGGGTCAACCCTAGAAGGTCAAGGATGTCGAGCATATTAATAAGGCTCCTTCAGCATTGTAGTTCCACAACTTTTTGATATTAATAAAGATAGAACTTTTTTCCTACGAGTTTATCTCCTAAAACTCTTTCGCTTAGAACCCTAGTTGAGACCAGCCCTCCTAGCTTCTAAGTTGTGATTTATAACGAGGTTCATCACCCCTCGTGTGGTTCACTTCACCTCTCCATCCAATATCCACCCGAAAACCCCCATCCAGAAGCCTAAGCTCGAGTTTCTCACCTAAACTTATCTAACCAGTCCGCGAGTATTACGGCCTTGATTCAAGGCTTGTATCATTTTGGTATTAGAGCTTAAGCTCCTAAAACCAGGTTTTTTCTATCCTTTAATTTAGTCTTATTTCCAATTCGTGCATTAGTTTAAGTTTCATTCAAAAAAAAAAATAATAACATGTAAAATTCAAACCGAATGCATCTAGCTCCTATGTGCATCACTAGGGTTTAGATTTATTCTTTGCATTACAACTTCGTTTTTCATTTGGTTAAAAGCATATTTTCCGTTCTTAATTAAGTTAAAACATAAAAAAACAAAAGAAAAAGAAAATCAAAAAAATTCAACCAAAAGGAAATCTAGGAGATTTGCATTAATTAATTGGATTTGCAACATTAATTGTTGAATCTTTCCTTTTTTCAAATTTTTCCTTTTCTATTTGCATCTTCTCTTCTATAAAAGAAAACCCTCCTAAAAGATTCTTAGGAGCAAACTAACTTGATTTTCTTCTTGTAGCACATGATGGCTGAATGAAACCAAGATGCAACTGAGGCAATGATGGCCATGTTCACCACCCTCCAAACACAACTCGCATCAATCGGCGAGACGCTGGAGCGTGTGGAGAGTCCGGTGAGATTCCAGGCCATAAGGCACGTGAGGGCTGACCAAGACCCTTCTGAAGGTCCTGATCACCCTAGGACACGGCCAGAACAGAAGGAGCCCCAGCCGGATGGAGATGAGGACGCACAGCCTCACGGCTATCACCCTAGGCCGAGAGGACCTCCACAGCAACCAGAAGCAGAGGGCAATGGCTATGAGCCCTATGGTCATCACCAGAGAACAAGGATGACCCCTAGACATCATGAGGATGGAGATGACTACGCCTACAACCAAATAAACAGTTACGATGTCAAGCTAACACCTCCTAATTTTCCAGGAAAAGTAGACCCCGAGGCCTATCTAGATTGGGAAAGGAGGATGAATCACATCTTCGACCATTACAACCAGCCAGGCCCTAGGAGAGTCTCCATGGCAGTAGCAAAAATCACGGATAATGCCCTCGTCTTGTGGGATCGTGAGGCTTCTAACCGTAGGAGAAGAAGATTGAGGCCCATAGACTCTTGGGTCGACATGAAGGATCTCATGAGGAAAAGGTTTGTCCCACCTTATTTCTATAGGGATTTGCAACGACTTTTTTGTACTCTTAAACAGAGCACAAGATCAGTAGAGGAGTACTACAAGGAGTTTGAAAGGCTAAGAAACAGGCGTGTGCTCAATGATGATGAGGAAGCATTGATGGCCCAATTCTTGGATGGATTGCAAGAGAGAATCAGCCGAAAAGTGGAGAGACAAATCTACAATGATTTCAAGAACTTGTTCCACCTCTCTGTCCAGGCTGAGCAGCACATCAGGCGAAGACCCAAGACCTATGCAGCAAACCTAAGACGCCTTGGGGACCAAGCATTGGCACCAAGCCCGTAGACAAGGGCAAGAGTATAGGAATCGAATCAGGGTTCAAGAGCAAACCTCCTGAGCAAACCCGTGACCAGAGAGAGCCTAGAAAGTCTTCTAACCCTCAGTGATCACATGATATCACTTGCTTTAAGTGTAGGGGTCGCGCTCACATCTCAAGGGAGTGCCCAAAAACCGAGTCATGCTGATCACGGAAGCTGGAGAGTATGAGTCTCAAGATGAAGAGGACTTTGAACCAGAAGCAGAATACGGTGACATTGAGTACCCTGATGTGGGGGAAATGCTGGTCACTAGAAGCATCCTCACTGCAATGGTAGACCCTTCCAACACCATTCTGAGGGAGAACATCTTCCACAGCCGGTGCACCATGAAGGGCAAGGTATGTAATCTCATCATAGATCGTGGTTTTTGCACTAATGTGGCTAGTGCGTATATGGTTGATAAGCTAGGTCTAGAGAAGACAAAGCACCCCCAGCCATATCGACTGAGATGGCTACATGACAAGGTGGAGCTCAAGATCCATGAGGAAGTAACCGTGCCATTCAGTGTGGACAGTTACCAGGATTAGGTAGTTTGTGACGTAGTACCTATGCAAGCTGGCCATCTTCTTCTAGGAAGACCATGGCAATTCGAAAAGGAGACAAGGCATGATGGCCAGACCAATCTATACACCTTTGTGCACGATAAGAGAAAGGTCAGCCTATCTCCTCTCATACCTGCCCAGGTACACGAGCTACAACAGCAAATGAGTAAGGAAAAAAACTCATTAAATCAAATTTTCTCGTTCAACCGAGTTATGTCCGGAGAGCTTTAGCCTCAATGGACTTAATGTTACTAATGGTTTTCAAAGAGGTTTTGAGTATAGAGAAAGAACAGGTAGAGCTACCTCAATTTAACTGGCCCATCAACTTGTCATATTTACACTAAATCGTCCATAACGTTTGATTTATAGCTTAGAATGAGACAAATCGAATGCCCACATTAAACTAGTTCAATTTTGTTTATTATGACAAAATTAGAGACAAAACTACATACCACAAATACTCCAAGTAATCCAATCCATCCCAAACTGTGTGATGCCATGCAATATGCTTCATTTATAATCCTTAGCTTAATCAGTACCAATGATCAGTTTAGAATGATCACTTTAACTGGCCACTTAACTTAACATGTCTGCACTAAATCGTCCGTAACTTTTGATTTAGAGTTCAGAATGACATGAATCCAATGCCCACGTTAAGGTAGCTCAATTTTCTATTTTGTGACTAAATTTGAGACATAAATAGATACGACAAAGCGTCAAAGTAATCCAGTCTATCCCAAACTGCTTGATGCCATGCATTATTTTTCATTTATAATCTTTTAATAAATGAGCACCAATGATCAGTTTAGAATGATCATTTTACCTGTCTGATAAACTTGACATGTGCGCACTAAATCGTGTGTAACTTTCCATTTAGAGCTCAGAAACACAAGAATCCAATGCCCACGTTAAGCTAACTCAATTTTCTATATTGTAACAAAATTTGAGATAGAAATAGATACAACAAAACGTTCAAATAATCCAATCTATCCAAAACTGTGTGATGACATGCATTATACTTTATTTATAAGCCTTTACTTAATGAGCACCAATGATCAGCTTAGAATGATCACTTTAACTAGACGATCAACCTGACATGTCCGCACTAAATCGTCCTTAACTTTTGATTTTGGAGCTCAGAATTACATGAATCCAATGCCCACGTTAAGCTAGCTCAATTTCCTATATTTTGACAAAGTTTGAGACAAAAATAGATATGAAAAGCGTCCAAATAATCCAATACATCGCAAACTGCATCATGCCATGCATTATTTTTAATTTATAGGCTTTTACTCAATGAGCACTAATGATCAGTTTAGAATGATTATTTTAACATGCCGATGACTTTGTCATGTCACCACTAAATCGTCCATAACTATTGATTTATAGCTCAGAATGGCACAAATCCAATGTCCACATTAAGGTAGTTTGATTTTCTATATTGTGATAGAATTTGAGATCAAACTAGATGCGATAATGCGTCCAAGTAATCCAATCTATCCATACTGCATGATGCCATGCATTATGCGTCATTTATAAGCCTTAGCATAATCAGCACCAATGATCAGTTTAGAATGATCACTTTAACTGGCCACGCAACTTGACATGTCCACACTAAATTGTCTGTAACTTTTGATTTAGCTAGTTCATAATGACACGAATCCAATGACCACTATAAGCTAGATCGATTTTCTATATTGTAATAAAATTTGAGACTGAAATAGACATGAAAAAGCGTCCAAGTAATCCAATCTATCCAAACTGGTTGATGTCATGCAATATGCTTCATTTATAAGCCTTAGCTGAATCAGCACCAATGATCAGTTTAGAATCATCATATTAACAGGTCGATCAACTTTACATGTCTGCAATAAATCGTCCATAATTTTTGATTTCGAGGGCAGAATGACACGAATCCAATGCCCACATTAAACTACCTCAAATTTCTATATTCTAACAAAATTTGAGACAAAAATAGTTACAACAAAGTGTCCAAGTAATCCAATCCATCCAAAACAGTGTGAAGCCATGCATTATGCTTCATTTATAAGCCTTTATTCAATGGGCATCAATGATCAGTTTAGAATGATCACTTTAACTGGCCGATCAACTTGACATTTCCGCACTAAATCACCCGCAACTTTTGATTTAGAGCTCATAATGACACGAATCATATGCCCACGTTAAGCTAGCTGAATTTTTATATTTTAACAAAATTTGTGACAGAAATAGAGACAACAAAGCGTCCAAGTAATCCAATCTATCCAAACTCCTTGATGCCATGATTTATGCTTCATTTATAAGCCATTAATTAATGACCACCAATGATCACTTTAGAATTATCACTTTAACTATACGATCAACTTGACATTTCCGCACTAAATCATTCGTAACTTTTGATTTAGAGCTCAGAAACACAAGAATCCAGTGCTCACGTTAAGTAAGCTTAATTTTCTATATTGTCACAAAATTTGAGACAGAAATATATACGAAAAAGGATCCAAGTAATCTAATACATCCCAAACTGCATGATGTCATGCATTATTTTTTTATTTATAATCTTTTACTAGATGATCACCAATGATCCTAAACTGCGTGATGCCATGCCTTAGGCTTCATTTATAGGCCTTTACTCAATGAGCACCAATGATCAGTTTAGAATGATCACTATAACTGGCAGATCAACTTGACATGTCGCACTAAATAGTCCATAACTTTTGATTTAGAGCTCAAAATGACACAAATCCAATGCCCACATTAAGATAGCTCAAGTTTCTATATACTGACAAAGTTTGAGACAAAAATAGATACGACAAAGTGTCCAAGTAATCCAATCCATCCCAAACTATGTGATGCCATGAATTATTTTTCATTTATAAGATTTTAGTCAATGAGCACCAATGATCAGTTAGAATGATCATTCTAACCGGCCGCTGACTTTGCCATGTCTGCACTAAATCGTACATAACTTTTGATTTATAGCTCAGAATGACACGAATCCAATGCCCACATTAAGCTAGTTCAATTTTCTATATCTTGGCAAAGTTTGAGACAAAAAAAGATTCAACAAAGCGTTTAAGAAATCCAATCCATCCCAAACTGCGTGATGTCATGCATTATTTTTCATTTATAAGCTTTTAGTAAATGAGCACCAATGATCATTTTAGAATGATCATTTTAACTGGCTGATCAGCTTGTCATGTCCGCACTAAATCGTCCGTAACTTTTGATTTATAGCTCAGAATGACACGAATCCAATGCCCACGTAAATCTAACTTAATTTTCTATATTTTTACAAAATTGGAGAAAGAAATAGAGATGACAAATCATCCAAGTAATCCAATCTATCCAAACTCCTTGATGCCATATGCTTTATTTATAAGAATTTACTTAATCACCACCAATTATCAGTTTAGAATTATCGCTTTAACTGACTGATCAACTTCACATGTCCGCACTAAATAATCCGTAAGTTTTGATTTAGAGCTTAGAAACACAAGAATCCAATGCCCACGTTAAAGTAGCTTAATTTTCTATATTATAACGAAATTTGAGACTGAAATAGATACGACTAAGCGTCCAATTAATCCAATCCATCCCAAACTGCGTGATACATTGTATGAGACAGAACTAGATACGATAAAGCGTCCAAATAATCCAATCTATCCCAAACTGCATTACGCCATGCCTTGTGCTTCATTTATAAGTCTTTACTCAAGGAGCACCAATGATCAGTTTAGATTGATTACTTTAACTGGCCGATCAACTTGACATGTCTTGACTAAATGGTGGGTAACTTTTGATTTAGAGCTCAGAAACACACGAATCTAATGCCCACATTAAGCTAGCTCAATTTTCTATATTTTAGGAAAATTTAATACAGATATAGAGACAACAAAGCGTACAAGTAATCCAATCTATCCCAAACTGCGTGATGTCATGCTTTATGCTTCATTTATAATCCTTTACATAATGAGCACCAATGATAAATTTAGAATGATCACTTTAACTGGACGATCAACTGGACATGTCAGCACTAAATCCTGTGTAGCTTTTGATTTAGAGCTCATAAACACACGAATCCAAAACCCACGTTAAGCTAGCTCAGTTGTTTATATTGCAACAAAATTTGAGACATAAATATATACGACATAGTGTCCAAGAAATCCAATCTATCCAAAAGTGTGTGATGCCATGCATTACGCTTCATTAATAAGCCTTTACTCAATAAGCAGCAATGATCAGTTTAGAATGATCACTTTAAATGGCCGATCAACTTGATATGTCCACACTAAATCGTTCGTAACTTTTGATTAAGACCTCATAATGACACGAATCCAATGCCCACATAAAACTAGCTCAATTATCTGTATTTTGACTAAATTTGAGACCGAAATAGATACAACAAAGTGCCCAAGCATTCCAATCTATCCAAAATACTTGATGCCATGTATTATGATTCATTTATAAGCCTTTACTTAATGAGCACCAATGATCAGTTTTGAATGATCACTTTTACTGGCTGATCACCTTGACATGTCCGCACTCAATCGTCCATAACTTTTGATTTATAACTCAGAATGACACGAATCCAATGTCCACATTAAGCTAGTTCAAATTTCTATATTGTGAAAAATATGAGACGGAACTAGATACGATAAAGCGTCCAAGTAATCCAATCTATCCCAAACAGTGTGATGCCATGTCTTGTGCTTCATTTATAAGTCTTTACTCAATAAGCACCAATGATCAGTTGAGAATGATTACTTTAACTGCCCGATCAACTTGACATGTCCGCGCTAAATTGTCCATAACTTTTGATTTAGAGCTCAGAAACACACGAATCCATTGCCCACGTTAAGCTAGCTCAATTTTATTTACAAAATTTAACACTATAGAGATAACAAAGTGTCCAAGTAATCCAATCTATCCCAAACTGCGTGATGGCATGCTTTATGCTTCATTTATAAGCCTTTACTTAATGAGCACCAATAATCAATTTAGAATGATCACCTTAACTGGCCGATCAACTTGACATGTTTGTACTAAATCATGTGTAACTTTCGATTTAGAGCTCACAAACACACAAATCCAAAGCCCACCTTAATCTTGCTAAGTTTTCTATATTGTAACAAAATTTGAGACAGAAATAGATAAGGCATAGCGTCCAAGTAATCCAATCTATCCAAAACTGTGTGATGCCACACATTACACCTCATTTATAAGCCTTTACTCAATGAGCACCAATGATCAGTTTAGAATGATCACTTTACCTGGCCGATCAACTTGACATGTCCGCACTAAATCGTCTGTAACTTTTGATTAAGAGCTCTGAATGACACGAATCCAATGCCCACATTAAACTAGTTCAATTTTTGATATTTTGACTTAATTTGAGACAGAAATCGATCTTACAAAGCACCCAAGTAATCCAATCTATCCAAGCTGCTTGATGACATGCATAATGCTTCATTTATAAGCCATTACTTAATGAGCACCACTGATCAGTTTAGAATGATCACTTTAACTGGACGATCAACTTGACTTGTGCGCACTAAATCGTCCTTTTTATTTAGAGCTTAGAATGACACGAATCTAGTGTCCACCTTAAGCTAGCACAATTTTCTATATTGTGATAAAATTTGAGACAAAAATAAAAATGACAAAGCATCCAAGTAATCCAATCCATCGCAAACTGTGTGATGCCATGCATTATTTTTCATTTATAAGCTTTTACTCAATGAGCACCAATTATCAGTTTAAAATAATCATTTGAACTAGCCGATGACTTTTTCATATCTGCACTAAATCGTCCATAACTTTTGATTTATAGCTCAGAATGACACGAATCCAATGCCCAAATTAAACTTGTTCAATTTTCAATATTGTGATAAAATTTAAGACAAAATTAGATACGAAAAAATACCCAAGCAATCCAATCTATCCAAAACTGTGTGATACCATGCATTATGCTTCATTTATAAACCTTTGCTAAATGAGCACCAATGATCAGTTTAGAATGATCGCTTTAACTGGCCGATCAACTTGATATGTCTGCACTAAATCATAATCCGTAACTTTTGATTTAGAGGTTAGAATGACACGAACCCAATGCCGATGTTAAGCAAGCTCAATTTTCTGTATTATGAAAATATTGGAGACAGTTAGAGACAATAAAGCGTCCAAGTAATCCAATCTATTTAAACTCCTTTTTTGCCATGTATTATGCTTCATTTATAAGTCTTTACTTAATGAGCACCAATGATCAGTTTAGAATGATCACTTTAACTGCTAGATCAACTTCGCATGTCCGCACTAAATTGTCCGTAACTTTTTTTAGAGCTCACAATGACTCGAATCCAATGCCCAAGTTAAGCTAGCTCAATTTTCTATATTGTGACAAAATTGGAGACAACAATAGATACAACAAAACGTCCAAGTAATCCAATCCATCCCAAACTGCATGATGCCATGCATTATTTTTCATTATTAAGCTTTTACTCAATGAGCACCAATGATCAGTTTAGAATGATCATTTTAACTACCCGATCAAGTTGTCAAGTCTCCACTAAATCGTCCATAACATTTGATTTATAGCTCAGAATCACATGAATCCAATGCCCACATTAAGCTAGTTAAATTTTCTGTATTGTGACAAAATTTGAGACACAACTAGATACGACAAAGCGTCTAAGTAATCCAATCTGTCCAAAATTGTGTGATGCCATGCATTATACTTCATTTGCATTATGCTTTATTTATAATCCTTTACTTAATGAGCACCAATGATCAGCTTAGAAGGATCACTTTAACTGGTAACTCAACTTGACATGTCCATACTAAATCGTCAGTAACTTTTGATTCAGAGCTCCGAATGACACGAATCCAATGCCCGCGCTAACGTAGCCCAATTTTCTATATTGTAATAGAATTTGAGACAGAAATAGAGACCAAAAAGCATCCAAGTAATCCAATATATCCCAAAATGCATGAAGCCCACGTTAATCTAGCTCAATTTTATATGGTTTGACAAAATTTGAGACAGAAATAGAGACGACAAAGCATCCAAATAATCCATTATATCACAAACTATGTGATGTCATGCTTTATGCTTCATTTATAAGCCTTTACTTAATCAGCACCAATGATCAGTTTAGAATGATCAATTTAAGTATCCGATAACCTTGACATGTCTGCACTAAATCGTCCATAACTTAAGTTAGAGTTTAGAATGACGCGAATCCATTGCCCATGTTAAACTATCTCAATTTTCTATATTTTGACAAAATTTGAGACAGAAATAGAGACGAAAAATCATCAAAGTAATCCAATCTATTGAAACCATTTGATGCCATGCATTATGCTTCATTTATAAGCCTTTACTTAATGAGCACCAGTGATCACTTTAGAATAATCACTTTAACTGGCCACTACACTTGACATGACCGCACAAAATTGTACGTAACTTTTGATTTACTGCTCAGAATGACACAAATCTAATGCCCACTGTAAGCTAGTTCAATTTTATATATTGCGAAAAAACTGGAGACAGAACGAGATACGACAAAGCGCCCAAGTTATCCAATCTATCCAAGATGTTCTGATACCATGCATTATGCTTCATTTTTAAGCCTTTACTCAATGCGCTTCATTGATCAGTTTAGAATAATCACTTTAATTGGCCGATCAACTTGACATGTCCGCACTAAATCATCCATAACTTTTGTTTTACAGCTTAGAATAACACAAATTCAATACCCACGTTAAGCTAGCTCAATATTCTATATTTTGACAAAAATTTAGATAGTAATAGAGACGAAAAGGGATGAAGTAATCCAATCTATCCAAACTTCTTGATGCCATGCATTATGCATCATTTATTTAGAATGATCACTTTAACTGGCCGATAACCTTGATATGTCCCTACTAAATCGTCTTTTGATTTAGAGCTCAGAAACACATGAATCCAATGCCCACGTTAAGATTGCTCAATTTTCTATATTGTACAAAATTTTGAGACGGAAATAGATACGATAAAGCGTCCAAGTAATCCAATCTATCCAAAACTTGCGATGCCAAGCATTATGCTTTATTTATAAGCCTTTACCCAATGAGCACCAATGATCTGTTTGGAATGATCACTTTTACTGGCCGATAAACTTGACATGTCCGCACTAAATCATTTCTAACTTTTGATTTAGAGCTCAAAGTGACACAAATCCAATGCCCGTGTTAAGCTAGCTCATTTTTCTATATTTTGAAAAAATTTGAGACAGAAATAGAGACGACAAAGCGTCCGAGTAATTTAATCTAGCCCAAACTGTGTGATTCCATGCATTATGCTTCATTTATAAGCCTTTACTTATTGAACACCAATGTTGAGTTTAGAATGATCACTTTAACTGGCCAATCAACTTGACATGTCCACACTAAATGGACCGCAACTTTTGATTTAGAGCTCAAAATGACACGAATCCAATGCCCACGTTAAGATACCTCAATTTTTTATATTGTAACCAAATTTGAGACAGAAATAGACACGAGAAAACTTCCAAGTAATCCAATGTATCCAAAAATTTGTGATGCCATGCATTATGCTTCATTTATAAGCCTTTACTCAATCCCATGATCAGTTTAGAATGATCATTTTAACTGGCCGATCAACTTGTCATATCTGCTCTAAATCATCCATAACTTTTGATTTATAGTTCAGAATGACACGAATCCAATGCCTACATTAAGGTAGTTCAATTTTCTATATCCTGACAAAATTTGAGATAGAAGTAAATACGACAAGGCATCCAAGTAATCCAATCTATCTCAAACTGCGTGATGCCATGCCATATGCTTCATTTATAAGCCTTTACTCAGTGAGCAGCAGTGATCAGTTTAGAATAATCATATTAACTGTCCGATCAACTTGATATGTCCGCACTAAATTGTCCGTAACTTTTGATATTAAGCTCAGAATGACACGAATCCAATGCCCATGTTAAATTAGATAAATTTTCTATATTTTGACAAAATTTGAGACACAAGTAAAGACGAAAAAGTGTCCAAGTAATCCAATCTATCAGAAACTGCGTGATGCCAAGCCTTAGGCTTGATTTATAAGGCTTTATTTATAAGCCTTTAGTTAATGAGCACTAGTAATCATTTTTGAATGATCATTTTAACTGGCCGATCAACTTGACATCTCCAAAGTAAATTGTCTATAACTCTTGATTTAGAGCTTAAAATGACACGAATCAAATGCCCACGTTAAGTTAGCTCAATTTTCTATATTTGGCAAACATTTAGGACAGAAATAGAGACGACAATGCATCCAACTAAACCAATCTATCCAAACTGCTTGATCCCATGCATTATGCTTCGTTTATAAGCCTTTACTTAATGAGCACGAATGATCAATTTAAAATGATCACTTTAAGTGGCCACTCAACTTGACATGTCCATACTAAATCGTCCGTTACTTTTAATTTAGAACTCAGAATGACACGAACCCAATGCCCATGTTAAGCTCATTCAATTTTCTATATTGTAACAAAATTTGAGACAAAAATAGACATGACAAAGCTTCCAAAAAAATCCCATCTATCCAAAACTGTGTGATGCAATGCATTATGATTCATGTATAAACCTTTACTCAATGAGCAGCAATGATGAGTTTAGAATAATCATAATAACTGGCTGATCAAATTGACATGCCCGCATTAAATCGTCCGTAACTTTTGATCTTGAGCTTAGAATGACATGAATCCAATGGCCACGTTAAGCTAGAAATTTTTTTTATATACTGACAAAATTTGAGACGGAACTAGAGATGACAAAGCGTCCAAGTAATCCAATCTATCCCAAACTGCGTGATGCCATCCATTATGCTTCATTTATAAGCCTTTACTCAATGAGCATTAATGATCAGTTTAGAATAATCATAATAACTGGCCGATTCACTTGACATGTCCACACTAAATCTCCATAACTTTGATTTTGAGCTTAGAATTACACGAATCCAATGCCCGCGTTAAGCTAGATAAACTTTCTATATTTTGACAAAAATTGAGACGAAAGTAGAGACGACAAAGCGTGCAAGAAATCCAATCTATCCCAAACTGTGTGATGCCATCCATTATGCTTCATTGATAGGCTTTTACTTAATGAACACCAATGATCATTTTAGAATGATCCTTTAACTGGCTGATAAACTTGACATGTCTGCACTAAATTGTCAGTAACTTTTGATTTAGAGCTCAAAAACACACGAATCCAATGCCCACGTTAAGCTAGATCAATTTTCTGTATTGTTACAAATTTGAGAATGAAATAGATATGACAAAGCATTATGTTACAAAGTTATCCAATCTATCTAAATTTGTGTGATACCATGCATTATGCTTCATTTATAAGCTTTTACTCAATGAGCACCAATGATCAGTTTACAATCATCACTTTAACTGGCCGATCAACTTGACATGTCCTGACTAAATCGTCCGAAACTTTCGATTTAGTGCTTAAAATTACACGAATCCAATGCCAACGTTTAGCTAGCTCAATTTTCTATAATATGAAAAAATTTGAAACAGAAATAGATGCGACAAAGCGTCCAAGAAATCCAATCCATCCCAATCTGCGTGGTGCCATGCATCATTCTTCATTTATAAGCTTTGACTCAATGACCCCCAATGATCAGTTTAGAATGATAATTTTAATACGCGGTTCAACTTGACATGTCTACACTAAATCGTGCATAACTTTTATTCATAGCTAAGAATGACACAAATCCAATACCCACAGTAAGCAAGTTCAATTTTTTATATTGTGACAAAATTTAAGACAGAAGTATATACGAAAAAGCGTCCAAGTAATCCAATCTATCCCAATCTGTTTGATGCCATGCATTATGCTTCATTTATAAGCCTTTACTCAATGGGCACCAATGATCAGCTTAGAATGAGCACTTTAACTGGCAGATCAACTTGACATATCCACACTAAATCGTCCAACTTTTGATTTAGAGCTCAGAATGACATGAATCCAATGCCCATGTTAAGCTAGCTCAATTTTCTATATTTTAACAAAATTTGAGACAGAAATAGAGAAAACAAAGCGTCAAAGTAATCCAATCAATCCCAAAATGTGTTGTCATTCTTTATACTTCTTTTATAATCCTTTACTTATTGACCACGGATGATCAGTTTTGAATGATCACTTTAATTGGATGATAAACTTGACATGTGCGCACTAAATTTTCCATAACTTTTGATTTAGAGCTCAGAAGCACACGAATCCAATGCCCACGTTAAGCAAGCTCAATTTTCTATATTGTAATAAAATTTGATACGGAAATAGATATGACAAAGCGTTCAAGTAATCCAATCTATCCAAAGCTTTTACTCAATGAGCACTAATGATCTGTTAAGAATGATAACTTTAACTGGGCTATCAATTTGACATGTCCGCACTAAATAATCGGTAACTTTTTATTTAGAGCTTAAAATGACAAGAATCCAATGCCCATGTTAAGCTAGCTCAATTTTCTATATTGTGAAAAAATTTGATGTAGAAATAGCTACGATAAAGCGTCCAAGTAATCCAATCCATCCCGAACTGCGTGATGCCATGCATTATTCTTCTTTTATAAGCTTTTACTCAATGACCACCCATGATCATTTTAATTGGCCGATCAACTTGAGATGTCCGCACTAATCATCCATAACTTTTGATTTTGAGTTAAAAATGACACCAATCCAATGCCCACGTTAAGTTAGGTCAATTTTTTATATTGTGACAAAATTTGAGGCATAAATAGATATGACAAAGCGTACAAGTAATCCAATCCATTCCGAACTGTGTGATGCCATGCATTCTTCTTCATTTATAAGCTTTTACTCATCGGGCACCAACTAGGAGTTTAGAATGATCAAATTAACTATCCGATCAACTTGGCATATATGCACTAAATCGTCCATAAGTTTTGATTTTAAGCTCAAAATGACACGAATCCAACGCCAACGCTAAGTTAGATAAATTTTCTATATTTTGACAAAATTTGAGACAAAAGTAAAGACGACAAAGCGTCCAAATAACCCAATCTATTAGAAACTGCGTGATGCCATGCCTTAGGCTTCATTTATAAGCCTTTACTTCATGAGCACCAATGATCATTTTAGAATGATCATTTTAACTTAACAATCAGCTTGACATGTCCGCACCAAATCGTCTATAACTTTTGATTTAGAGCTCAGAATGACACGAATCCAATGCCCACGTTAACCGAGCTCATTATTCTATGGTTTGACAAAATTTGAGACAAAAATAGGGATGAAAAAGCATCCAACTAATCCAATCTATCCAAACTGGTTGATGCCATGCATTATACTTCATTTATAAGCCTTTACTTAATGAGCATCAATGATCAGTTTGGAATGATCAGTTTAACTGGCCACTCAACTTTCATGTCCGTACTAAGTCATCCGTAACTTTTAATTTAGAGCTCAGAATGACACGAATCAAATGCCCACGTTAATCTAGCTCAATTTTCTATACTACAACAAAATTTCCAAGTAGTCCAATCTATCCAAAACTATCTGATGCCATGCATTATACTTCATTTATAAGCCTTTACTCAATGAGCAGTAGTGATTAGTTTAGAATAATCATATTAACTGGCCGATCAACTTGATATGTCTACACTAAATTGTCCATAACTTCTGATTTTTAGCTTAGAATGACACGAATCAAATGCCCACCTTAAGATAGATAAATTTTCTATATTTTTACAAAATTTAAGATAGAAGTAGAGACGACAAAGCATCCAAATAGTCGAATCTATCCAAAACTGCATCATGACATGCCTTATGCTTCATTGATAAGCCTTTACTTAATGAGCACCAATGGTCATTCTAGAATGATCTTTTTAACTGGCCGATCAATTTGACATGTCTACAGCAAATTTGAGACAGAACAAGATACGATAAATTGCCCAAGTAATCCAATCTATCCAAAACTGTGTGATGCCATGCAATTTGCTACATTTATATGCCTTTACTCAATGGGCACCAATGAACAAATTAGAATGATCACATTAACTGGCAGATAACCATGACATGTCAGCACTAATCGTCCGTAACTTTCTATTTAGAGCTCAGAATGACGCGAATGCAATGCCCACGTTAAGCTAGCTCAATTTTCTATACTTTACAAAATTTGAAACATAAATAGAGATGAAAAAGCGTGCAAGTAATCCAATATATCCCAAAATGCGTGATGCCATGCCTTATGCTTCATTTATAAGCCTTTACTTAATGAGCACCAATGATCAGTTTAGAATGACCACTTTAACTTGCTGATCAACTTGACATGTACGCACTATATCGTGCGTAACTTTTTATTTAAAGTTGAGAAACACACGAATCCGATGCCCACGATAAGCTAGCTCAATTTTCAAAATTTTGAAAAAACTTGAGACAAAAATAGAGAAGACAAAGTGTCCAAGTAATCCAATCTATCCAAATATGTGTGATGCCATGCAATATGTTTCATTTATAAGCCTTTACTCAACCGGCACCAATGATCAGTTTAGAATGATCACTTTAATTGGCCGATCAACTTGACATGTCCGCACTAAATCGTCCGTAACTTTTGATTTAGAGCTCTGAATGACACGAATCCAATGCCCACGTTAAGCTAACTCAGGTTTCTGTATTTTGAGAAAATTTGAGAAAAACGTAGAGATGACAAAGCGTCCAAGTAATCCAATGTATACAAAACTGTGTGATGCCATGCATTATGCTTCATTTATAAGCCTTTACTCAATGAGCACAAATGATGAGTTTAGAATGATCACTTTGACTGGCCAATCAGCTCGACATGTCCAGACTAAATTGTCCAATTGTTTTGATTTAGAGCTCAGAATGACACGAATCAAATGCCCACGTTAAGCTAGCTAAATTTTCTATATTGTGACAAAATTTGAGACATGACTAGATACGATAAACTGTCCATGTAATCCAATTTATCCCAAAATGCGTGATGTCAAGCATTATCGTTCATTTATAAGCCTTTACTCAATGGGCACCAATGATCAGTTTAGAATGATCTATTTAACTGCCCGATCAACTTGACATATCCGCACTAATCATCCGAAATTTTGATTTAGACTCAGAATGACACGAAACGAATGCCCACGTTATGCTAGCTCAATTTTCTAGATTGTGACAAAATTTGAGACACAAATAGAGACGACAAAGCGTCCAAGTAATCCAATCTATCCCAAAATGCGTGATGCCATGCTTTATGCTTCATCTATAAGCCTTTACTTCATGAGAATCAATGATTAGTTTAGAATTATCACTTTCACTGGCCGATAACCTTGATATGTCCGCACTAAATCGTCCGTAACTTTTGATTTAGAGCTCAGAAACACACGAATCCAATGTCCACGTTAACATAGCTCAATTTTCTATATTGTGACAAAATTATAAAAAGAAATAGATAGGAAAAAGCGTCCAAGTAATACAATACATCCCGAACAGCGTGATGCCATGCATTATTTTTCATTATTAAGCTTTTACTCAATGAGCACCAATGACATTTTTAACAGGTCGATCAATTTATCATGTCTGCAATAAATCGTCCATACCTTTTGATTTATAGTTTAGAATGACACAAATCCAATGTCCACCCTAATCTAATTCAATTTTTGATATTGTGACAAAATTTGAGACAGGAGTAGATACGACAAAGCGCCCAAGTAATCCAATCAATCCAAAACTGTGTGATGCTATGCATTATGCTTCAGTTATAAGGCTTTACTCAATGGACACCAAAGATCAGTTTAGAATGATCACTTTAACTGGCCGATCAACTTGACATGTCCGCACCAAATCATCTGTAACTTTTGATTTAGAGCTCCGAATGACACGAACCCAATGCCAATGTTAAGCTAGCTCAATTTGCTATATTGTTTTTTAAAATTCGAGACAGAAATAGAGATGACAAAGCATCCAAGTAATCCAATCTTTCCAATACTGTGTGATGCCATGCATTATGCTTCATTTATAAGCCTTTACTCAATGGGCACCAAAGATTAGTTTAGAATGATCACTTTATTTGGTCGATCATTTTTACATGTGTGCACCAAATCGTCCGTTACTTTTGATTTAGAGCTCAGAATGACACGAATCCAATGCCCACATTAAGCTAGATCAATTTGCTAATTTTTTACGAAAATTTAAGACTGAAATATAGACGACAAACCATCCAAGACATCCAATTTATCCAAACTGCTTGATGCCATGCCTTATGCTTCATTTCTAAGCCTTTACTTAATGAGCACCAATGATCAGTTTAGAATGAGCACGAACGATCAGTTTAGAATGATCATTTTAACTGGCCGATCAACTTGACATGTCCACACTAAAGTGTCCCTAACTTTTGATTTAGAGCTCAGAATGACACGAATCAAATGCCCACGTTAAGGTAGCTCAATTTTCTATATTGTGACAAAATTTGAGACAGAACTAGATACGATAAAGTGTCCAAGTAATCCAATCTATCCAGAACTGTGTGATGCCATGTAATATGCTTCATTTATAAGCCTTTACTCAATGGGCACCAATGATCAGTTTAGAATGATCACTTTAAGTGGCTGATCAACTTGACATGTCCGCATTAATCGTCTGTAACTTTTGATTTAGAGCTCAGAATGACATGAATCCAATATTGACATAGGAAAATCAAATAAGACCTATCTTGACCTACAAGGCTAGTGTGAGCACGAAAATTCAGTTTGAATAACAAGGGAAATGAAAAAGGATGGGTTATTATTAACCACAGGGTTAAAATGGTTAAATAGCTACCTTGGGAGAAGAATCAAGGTGAAAAGGACAAGCCCATGCTGCACACAGTCTTGGCAACCACACCAAACAGTCATGCCTGCTGCACACAGTCTTGGTAACCACACCAAACAGTCATGCCTGCTGCACACAGTCTTGGTAACCACACCAAACAGTCATGCCTGTTGTCTCCTCTCTTCTCATTGGTTGTTGACAGGCTCCTCCTCTATTCAAACCCATCCACAAGTTTGAATTCGTTTTCTTTTGTGTTCACATTGTAAATCCTCTATAAAAGGGCTGTAAAGACTCAATGTATAATACACTCTTAGGAGATTCTTCTCCATAAGTCTAAGTCATTTCTCATTCTCTCATACTTCTCTTTGAGTTTTCAGATTCAATTCTTCACATTTCTCCTCTATAATCTCAATATTCTTAAATGGTATCAGAGCATAAGATCATTCTCTTATCTTTTCTACTCAAATCTCTCAGTTTCTAATCTAAAATTCTGTCAAAATCTCTCAGTCTTTAGACTAAAAACTCACGGTTTCATTCAACCATAAAAGCTGCTTCCTTTGAGCTCTTCAAAGCCTAACAATGGAGG
Organism: Pugionium cornutum; assembly: GCA_018901935.1. Lineage (NCBI taxonomy): Eukaryota > Viridiplantae > Streptophyta > Magnoliopsida > Brassicales > Brassicaceae > Pugionium > Pugionium cornutum. Next base: position 9,124,199 of record CM032164.1, read on the forward strand.
ATACAGTTCAAATTAGTTCCAGCCTGAAACCTACGGTGATAGCAGTAGTTCTCAAAGGCTTGAACTACACATTATGGTCAAGAACCATCAAGACAGCCATTTGTGGCAAAGGACTTTGGAATCACATCTTGGAGGATAATACTCCATCTATAGATGATCCAAAGGAGAAGAAGGATGAAGCAACAAGAAAAGAAGAAGCTAGGTTGTTCCAAGAAGATCAATCAGTCCTCGGATTCCTCCAAAATTCATTGGACCCATCCATTCTTGAAGCTTATTCACATTGTGAAACTGCCAAGTCTCTTTGGGACACTCTCAAGAGGGTGTATGGGGATGTTTCAAACCTCAGCCATGTGTATGAGGTTAAGAAGGCTCTCAATGATCTACACCAAGAGGATATGGAGTTCACAAAATTCCTGGGCAAGTTCCAGTCAACATGGTCCGAGCTTGACATGTTGAGACCAAGTTCTATGGATCCAAAGGTGCTTAATGAAAGGAAGGAACAAGACAAGATATTTGGGCTCCTTCTCAACCTAAATCCAGCCTTTAAGGATGTGATTAAGTCCATCCTGAGAGAGCCAAAACTCATTGATTTCGAAGAGGTGTGCTCACGGATTCAAAGGGAGCAAGGCAACATTGGTTTGTTTGGTGGTAAAGGAGAACTAGTCATGGCCAACAAAAGCGTGTTTAAGCAAGAGGATAGGAAGAGTGTGATGTGTGAGCATTGTAAGAGGAATGGCCACATCAAGGACAAGTGCTGGATACTTCATCCTCATCTCAAGCCAAACCGGTTCAAGGATTCAAAGGCTAACATCTCTCAAATGGTTGCGACTGAACCGGCAAGTTCATCCAACCAAGGAGGGGAGCTAGCTATGAATGTATCCATGGAGTATGTTAAGAAGAGTGACTTGGAGGATCTCATCAAGGCCTATGCCTCAAAACTCTCCGGTATCACACTCTACTCCCATAAATCGCTTGATAAACCAGATCATAAGTTGGTAGTGGATTCAGGTGCTTCTCACCATATGATTAGCAATGCTAGGTTGTTAAAGAACATTGAACCATGTCTAGGACAAGTAACTATAGCGGATGGTAAGGGTATTCCAATTGAAGGAACCGGAAAATTAAGACTATTTGACAAAGAAACTAATGCATTCTTTGTACCTAAATTTAAGTCTAATCTAGTTTCTGTCAAAAAGGCTACTAAAGACCTCAATTGCAATGTTACATTTGGGCCTAACAATGTTTACTTTCAGGATATTAAGAGTGGTAAGATACTTGGAGGTGGTGTAACTCAAGATGAGCTCTATGTTCTTGAAGACCCTCCAAGCAATTTGGATTCCTTAGCTTTCAAATCCTGTGTTTTTGCTAATAAAGATGTCTTATGGCATGCTAGATTAGGACATCCTCATGCTCGTGCTTTAAGCTTAATAATTCCTAATGTCGCTTATGATCACTCAGTTTGTGAGGCTTGTATCCTTGGCAAACATTGTCGTGTTGTTTTCCCTAAATCGTCTACAATTTATGAGCATTGCTTTGATTTAGTACATTCCGATGTTTGGACCTCACCTTACATGTCTAGAGATAGGAATAAATACTTTGTGACCTTTATAGATGAGAAATCGAAATATACATGGGTTACATTACTTCCATCTAAAGATAGGGTTTATGAGGCATTTATAAACTTTCATAATTATGTTACTAATCAATTCAATGCCAAGATCAAAGTGTTAAGATCAGATAATGGAGGGAATACACAAGTCAAAGATTCAAAGCTCATCTAAACAAACATGGAATACTACATCAAACTAGCTGTCCACACACACCACAACAAAATGGAGTTGCTGAAAGGAAGAACCGACACTTAATGGAAGTAGCAAGATCCATGATGTTTCATACCAATGTTCCTAAAAGTTTTTGGGGAGATGCAGTCTTGGTTGCTTGCTACCTCATCAATCGGATTCCAACCAAAGTCTTGCAAGATATATCCCCATTTGAGGTACTCAATAAAACTAAACCTTCCATTGATCATTTACGTGTATTTGGGTGTGTGTGCTTTGTGTATGTTCCAGGTGATCTAAGAAACAAGTTGGAGGCAAAGAGCATCAAGTGTATGTTCCTTGGATATTCGACAACACAAAAGGGTTATAAGTGCTATGATCCGAGCAACAACAGGACATATGTGTCTAGAGATGTCAAGTTCATAGAAGAACAAAGCTATTATGATCAGAAAGATTGGGAAGGATTGAAGGATCTCTCAAGGTCACCTTCTGATTTGGCTACGAGTTTGAGGTTTCTCTTGAATCATTTGGGAAATGATCTGCCAAAGGATTCAAGACACGAAGAAACAAGAACCTTAAGTAGTTCACAAGATACCCAAGAGAATGAACAAGGGGTGGTAACTCAAGAACCAACTCCAATCCAAGAAGAAGCTATGGCCCAAAATCAAGAACAAGATGACTTGGAAGTGGGTATAGAGGAACCTATTCACCAAATGGAAGAGGAAACGGTTGTAGAGGAGGCTGCACCACCTGTTCAGCATTTAAGGAGGAGTACTAGACTTAGGAACACTAGGGTATTCTACAACAACCAGGCCGTGGCTCATCCCATACAAGCTGTTTGTTCCCTTGACCTCTTGCCATCTAGTCATCAAGCATTCCTTGGAAAGATTGAACAAAGTCAGATTCAAAGGACTTATGAAGAAGCTGAGAGCAAGAAAGAATGGTTAGATGCAGTAAGAGATGAGAAGGGAGCTATGGAAAGGAATCATACATGGGATATACAAGAACTTCCCAAAGGCAAGAAGGCTGTGAGTTCCAAGTGGGTGTTCACCATCAAGTATAAGAGCAATGGGGACATAGAAAGGTACAAGGCACGTCTAGTTGCAAGAGGTTTCACTCAGACATATGGAGAGGACTATACTGATACATTTGCACCGGTGGCTAAGCTACACACTGTAAGGGTTGTTCTTTCACTAGCTACGAATCTGACTTAGGACTTATGGCAAATGGATGTCAAGAACGCATTCCTACAAGGAGAACTTGAAGAGGAAGTGTATATGACTCCACCACCAGGCCTTGAAGATCTTTGCAAAGAGGGACAGGTTCTAAGACTTAGGAAGGCAATATATGGGTTGAAGCAGTCACCAAGGGCCTGGTATCACAAATTAAGCTCCACACTTACTGATAATGGGTTTAGGAAATCCCATTCAGATCATACTTTGTTCACTCGTCAAAACTCCAAAGGAATCGTGGCGGTCTTGGTTTATGTGGATGACCTTATCATCACAGGAGATGATAAGGAAGGAATTCAGTCCACAAAGGCCTTCTTAAACAGATCATTTGACATCAAGGATCTTGGAGAGTTGAAGTACTTCTTGGGTATTGAAGTGTGTCGGTCTCAAGAAGGGCTCTTTCTATCCCAAAGAAAGTATGCTCTTGATCTGTTGACAGACACGGGAAAGCTTGGGGCTAAACCGGCCAAAACTCCTCTTGAAGATGGCTACAAGGTCAACGGAAAAGGGGAGAAAGCTGATGAGTTATTTAAGGATGTTTCTCAGTATAGGAGACTAGTTGGGAAGCTGATCTACCTCACCCTCACACGACCAGACTTGTGTTTTGCTGTGAATCAAGTGAGTCAACATATGCAAAAGCCTACTGTATATCATTGGAGCATGGTAGAAAGGATCCTTAGATACATCAAAGGATCTCCTGGTAAAGGTATATGGATGGGCAAGAATGGGAACACTGAGATTGTCGGGTATTGTGATGCGGATTGGGCTGGTGATAGGGTGGATAGGAAATCAACCACTGGGTATTGCACCATCGTTGGTGGGAACTTAGTCACTTGGAAGACTAAGAAGCAGAAGGTGGTATCATGTTCTAGTGCTGAAGCAGAATATAGGGCTATGAGGAAGCTGACAAATGAAGTAACTTGGCTCAAAGCACTCTTGAAAGATTTCGGTATTGCACAACCAGGGCCAATTACCTTCCATTGTGATAATCAGGCAGCCATTCACATAGCTTCAAACTCAGTGTTTCACGAGAGGACCAAGCACATAGAGATCGACTGCCATAAGGTTAGGGAGAAAGTTCAAGATGGAACCATTCTGCCATGTTATACAAGGAGTGAAGACCAACTAGCTGACATCTTCACAAAGGCAGCAAGTCTCAAAGTTTGCAAGAACATCTTTAGCAAACTTGGGCTTGTTGATTTATCACACCCATGATCAAAGGTCTCCTAATCCAAGAGCAACACACTCTTTTTCCCTTATTAAGGTTTTGTCCCAAGTGGTTTTCCTTAATAAGGTTTTTAATGAGGTGTTGCCTTGGGTTCCCAAGCTTAAGACTTTAGGGTGATTCCAAAGTCTTTAGCTTGAGGGGAGTATTGACATAGGAAAATCAAATAAGACCTATCTTGACCTACAAGGCAAGTGTGAGCACGAAAATTCAGTTTGAATAACAAGGAAATGAAAAAGGATGGGTTATTATTAACCACATGGTTAAAATGGTTAAATAGCTACCTTGGGAGAAGAATCAAGGTGAAAAGGACATGCCCATGCTGCACACAGTCTTGGCAACCACACCAAACAGTCATGCCTGCTGCACACAGTCTTGGTAACCACACCAAACAGTCATGCCTGCTGCACACAGTCTTGGTAACCACACCAAACAGTCATGCCTGCTGTCTCCTCTCTTCTCATTGGTTGTTGACAGGCTCCTCCTCTATTCAAACCCATCCACAAGTTTGAATTCGTTTTCTTTTGTGTTCACATTGTAAATCCTCTATAAAAGGGCTGTAAAGACTCAATGTATAATACACTCTTAGGAGATTCTTCTCCATAAGTCTAAATCATTTCTCATTCTCTCATACTTCTCTTTGAGTTTTCAAATTCAATTCTTCACATTTCTCCTCTATAATCTCAATATTCTTAAATCCAATGCCCACATTAAGCTAGCCAAATTTTCTATATTTTGAGAAAATTTGAGATAGAAATAGAGACGACAAAGTGCCCAAGTAATCCAATCTATCTCAAAATGTGTGATGCCATGCTTTATGCTTCATTTATAAGCGTTCACTTAATGAGAACCAATGATTAGTTTAGATGAACACTTTAACTGGCCGATCAACTTGACATGTTCCCACTAATCGTCTGTAACTTTTGATTTAGAGCTCAGAATGACACGAATCCAATGCCCACATTAAGTTAGCTCAATTTTCTATATTTTGACAAAATTTGAGATACATATAGAGACGACAAAACGTCCAAGTAATCCAATCTATCCAAAAATATGTGATGCCATGCTTTATGGTTCATTTATAAGCCTTTACTTAATGAGAACCAATGATTAGTTTAGAATGAACACTTTAACTGGCCGATCAACTTGACATGTCCGAACTAAATCGTCCGAAACTTTTGATTTTGAGCTCGGGAACACACGAATCCAATGCCCACAATAAGCTAGCTCAATTTTCTATATTTGAGGCGGAAATAAAGATGACAAAGCGTCCAAGTAATTCAACCTATCCAAAACTATGTGATGCTATGCAATATGCTTCATTTATAAGCCTTTGCTAAATGGGCACCAATGATGAGTTTAGAATGACAAAGCGCCGTGAGAAAGAACTAGTTACGATAAAGCATCCAAGTAATGCAATCTATCCAAAACTGTGTGATGGCATGCATTATGCTTCATTTATAAGCCTTTACTCACTGAGCACCAATAATCAGTTTAGAATGATCACTTTAACTTGCCGATCAACTTGATATGTCTGGACTAAATCGTCCGAAACTTTTGATTTAGAGCTCTAAATCATACGAATCCAATGCCCGCGTTAAGCTAGCTTGATCATCAATATTTTCACAAAATTTGAGACATAAATAAAGACGATAAAGCGTCCAAGTAATCCAATCTATCCAAAACTATGCGATGCCATGCAATATGCTTCATTTATATGCCTTTTCTCAATGTGCACCAATGATCAGTTTAGAATTATCACTTTAACTGGCCGATAATGTTGACATGTCTGCACTAAATCGTGTGTAACTTTTGATTTAGAGCTCAGAATGTCATGAATCTAATGCTCTCGTTGAGCTAGCTCAATTTTCGATATTGTGACAAAATATGAGACAGAACTTGATATGAAAAAGCGTCCAAGTAATCCAATCTATCCCAAACTGCGTGATGCCATGGCTTACGCTTCATTGATAAGCCTTTTACTCAATGAGCACCAGTGATCAGTTTATAATGATCACTTTAACTAGCCAATCAAGTTGACATGTCTGCACTAAAACGTCCATAGCTTTTTATTTAGAGCTTAAAATGACACGAATTCAATGCCCGTGTTATGCTAGCTCAATTTTCCATATTGCACCAAAATTTGAGACAGAACTAGATATAACAAAGCGTCAATTAATCCAATCTATCTAAAACTTTGTGATGCCATGAATTATGCTTCATTTATAAGAATTTACTCAGTGAGTAGCAATGATCAGTTTAGGATAACAATATTAGCTGGCCGATCAACTTGACATGTGCGCACTAAAACGTCCGTAATTTTTGATTTTGAGCTCGGAATGACAAGAATCCAAATCCCATGTTAAGTGACATCATCTTTATATATTTTGATAAAATTTGAGATATAAATAGAGACGACAAAGCATTCAAGCAATCCAATCTATCCAAACAGCTTGATGCCAAGCAATATGCTTCATTTAAAAGCCTTTAATTACTGGACACCAATTATCTGTATAGAATGATCACTTTAACTGGCCACTCAATTTGACATTTCTACATTAAATCGTCCGTAACTTTTGATTTAGAGCTCAGAATGACACGAATCCAATGCCCACGTTAAGCTACTTATATTGTAACAAAGATTGAGACAGAAATAGATACGACAAAGTGTCCAAATATTCCAATTCATCCCAAACTGCGTGATGCCATACATTTTTTTCATTTATAAGCTTTTACTCAACGAGCACCAATGATTAGTTTAGAATGATATTTCTAACTAGTTAATGACTTTGTCATGTCTGCACTAAATCGTCCATATATTTTGATTTATAGCTCAGAATGACACGAATGCAATGTCCACATTAAACTAGTTCAATTTTCTACATTTCGACAAAATTTGAGATAGAACTAGATACGACATAGGATTCAAGTAATCCAATCTATCTAAAACTGTGTGATGCCATGCATTATGCTTCAATTATAAGCCTTTACTCAATGAGCACCAATGATCAGTTTTGAGTGATCCCTTTAATTGGGAGATCAACTTGACATGTCCGCACTAAATCCTCCGTAACTTTTGATTTAGAGCTTAGGATGACACCTATCCAATCCTCACGTTAAGCAAGCTCAATTTTCTATATTGAAACAAAATTTGAGACCAAACTAGATACGACAAAGCATCCAAGTAATCGAATCCATCCCAAACTTTGAGATGCCATGCATTATTTTACATTGATAGGCTTTTACTAAATGAGCACCAATGATCATTTTAGAGTGATCACTTTAACTGTTCGAACAACTTGTCATATCTACACTAAATCGTCCATAACTTTTGATTTATAGCTCAGAATGACACGAATCAAATGCGCACATTAAGTTAGCTCAATTTTCTATATTTTGACAAAATTTGAGATAGATATAGAGACGAAAAAGCGTCCAAGTAATCCAATCTATCTAAAAAAATGTGTGATGCCATGCTTTATGCTTCATTTATAAGCCTTTACTTAATGAGTACCAATGATTAGTTTAGAATGAACACTTTAACTGGCCGATCAACTTGACATGTCCGGACTAAATCGTCCGAAACTTTTGATTTTGAGCTCGGTAATACACGAATCCAATGCCCACAATAAGCTAGCTCAATTTTCTATATTTTGACAAAATTTGAGACGGAAATAAAGACGACAAAGCTTCCAAGTAATTTAACCTATCCAAAACTATGTGATGCCATGCAATATGCTTCATTTATAAGCCTTTACTAAATGGGCACCAATGATGAGTTTAGAATGACAAAGCGCCGTGAGAAATAACTAGTTACGATAAAGCGTCCAAGTAATCCAATCTATCCAAAACTGTGTGATAGCATGCATTATGCTTCATTTATAAGCCTTTACTCACTGAGCACCAATAATCAGTTTAGAATGATCACTTTAACTTGCCGATCAACTTGACATGTCTGGACTAAATCGTCCAAAACTTTTCATTTAGAGCTCTGAATCACACGAATCCAATGCCCAGGTTAAGCTAGCTCGATCATCAATATTTTCACAAAATTTGAGACATAAATAATGACGATAAAGCGTCCAAGTAATCCAATCTATCCAAAACTATGCGATGCCATGCAATATGCTTCATTTATATGCCTTTTCTCAATGTGCACCAATGATCAGTTTAGAATGATCACTTTAACTGGCCGATCATGTTGACATGTCTGCACTAAATCGTGTGTAACTTTTGATTTAGAGCTCAGAATGTCACGAATCCAATGCTCTCGTTGAGCTAGCTCAATTTTCTATATTGTGACAAAATATGAGACAGAACTAGATATGACAAAGCGTCCAAGTAATCTAATCCATCCCAAACCGCGTGATGCCATGGCTTACGCTTCATTGATAAGCCTTTTACTCAATGAGCACCAGTGATCAGTTTATAATGATCACTTTAACTAGCCAATCAAGTTGACATGTCTGCACTAAAACGTCCATAACTTTTTATTTAGAGCTTAAAATGACAGGAATTCAATGCCCGTGTTAAGCTAGTTCAATTTTCTATATTGCACCAAAATTTGAGACAGAACTAGATATAACAAAGCGTCAATTAATCCAATCTATCTAAAACTTTGTGATGCCATGAATTATGCTTCATTTATAAGACTTTACTCAGTGAGTAGCAATGATCAGTTTAGGATAACAATATTAGCTGGCCGATCAACTTGACATGTGCGCACTAAATCATCCGTAATTTTTGATTTTGAGCTCGGAATGACAAGAATCCAAATCCCATGTTAAGTGACATCATCTTTATATATTTTGATAAAATTTGAGATATAAATAGAGACGACAAAGCATTCAAGCAATCCAATCTATCCAAACAGCTTGATGCCAAGCAATATGCTTCATATAAAAGCCTTTAATTAATGGACACCAATTATCTGTATAGAATGATCACTTTAACTGGCCACTCAATTTGACATTTCTACATTAAATCGTCCGTAACTTTTGATTTAGAGCTCAGAATGACACGAATCCAATGCCCACGTTAAGCTACTTATATTGTAACAAAGTTTGAGACAGAAATAGATACGACAAAGTGTCCAAATATTCCAATTCATCCCAAACTGCGTGATGTCATACATTTTTTTCATTTATAAGCTTTTACTCAACGAGCACCAATGATTAGTTTAGAATGATCATTCTAACTAGTTAATGACTTTGTCATGTCTGCACTAAATCGTCCATATATTTTGATTTATAGCTCAGAATGACACGAATGCAATGTCCACATTAAACTAGTTCAATTTTCTACATTTCGACAAAATTTGAGATAGAACTAGATACGAAATAGAATTCAAGTAATCCAATCTATCTAAAACTGTGTGATGCCATGCATTATGCTTCAATTATAAGCCTTTACTCAATGAGCACCAATGATCAGTTTTGAGTGATCCCTTTAATTGGCAGATCAACTTGACATGTCCGCACTAAATCCTCCGTAACTTTTGATTTAGAGCTTAGGATGACACCAATCCAATCCTCACGTTAAGCAAGCTCAATTTTCTATATTGAAACAAAATTTGAGACCAAACTAGATACGACAAAGCGTCCAAGTAATCGAATCCATCCCAAACTTTGAGATGCCATGCATTATTTTACATTTATAGGCTTTTACTAAATGAGCACCAATGATCATTTTAGAGTGATCACTTTAACTGGTTGAACAACTTGTCATGTCTACACTAAATCGTCCATAACTTTTGATTTATAGCTCAGAATGACACGAATCCAATGCGCACATTAAGTTAGCTCAATTTTCTATATTTTGACAAAATTTGAGATAGATATAGAGACGACAAAGCGTCCAAGTAATCCAATCTATCTAAAAAAATGTGTGATGCCATGCTTTATGCTTCATTTATAAGCCTTTACTTAATGAGTACCAATGATTAGTTTAGAATGAAAACTTTAACTGGCCGATCAACGTGACATGTCCGGACTAAATCGTCTGAAACTTTTGATTTTGAGCTCGGTAATACACGAATCTAATGCCCAAAATAAGCTAGCTCAATTTTCTATATTTTGACAAAATTTGAGACGGAAATAAAGACGACAAAGCTTCCAAGTAATTTAACATATCCAAAACTATGTGATGCCATGCAATATGCTTCATTTATAAGCCTTTACTAAATGGGCACCAATGATGAGTTTAGAATGACAAAGCGCCGTGAGAAAGAACTAGTTATGATAAAGCGTCCAAGTAATCCAATCTATCCAAAACTGTGTGATAGCATGCATTATGCTTCATTTATATGCCTTTACTCACTGAGCACCAATAATCAGTTTAGAATGATCACTTTAACTTGCCGATCAACTTGACATGTCTGGACTAAATCGTCCAAAACTTTTCATTTAGAGCTCTGAATCACACGAATCCAATGCCCAGGTTAAGCTAGCTCGATCATCAATAGTTTCACAAAATTTGAGACATAAATAATGACGATAAAGCGTCCAAGTAATCCAATCTATCCAAAACTATGCGATGCCATGCAATATGCTTCATTTATATGCCTTTTCTCAATGTGCACCAATGATCAGTTTAGAATGATCACTTTAACTGGCCGATCATGTTGACATGTCTGCACTAAATCGTGTGTAACTTTTGATTTAGAGCTCAGAATGTCACGAATCCAATGCTCTCGTTGAGCTAGCTCAATTTTCTATATTGTGACAAAATATGAGACAGAACTAGATATGACAAAGCGTCCAAGTAATCTAATCCATCCAAAACCGCGTGATGCCATGGCTTACGCTTCATTGATAAGCCTTTTACTCAATGAGCACCAGTGATCAGTTTATAATGATCACTTTAACTAGCCAATCAAGTTGACATGTCTGCACTAAAACGTCCATAACTTTTTATTTAGAGCTTAAAATGACGGGAATTCAATGCCCGTGTTAAGCTAGCTCAATTTTCTATATTGCACCAAAATTTGAGACAGAACTAGATATAACAAAGCGTCAATTAATCCAATCTATCTAAAACTTTGTGATGCCATGAATTATGCTTCATTTATAAGACTTTACTCAGTGAGTAGCAATGATCAGTTTAGGCTAACCATATTAGCTGGCCGATCAACTTGACATGTGCGCACTAAATCGTCCGTAATTTTTGATTTTGAGCTCGGAATGACAAGAATCCAAATCCCATGTTAAGTGACATCATCTTTATATATTTTGACAGAATTTGAGATATAAATAGAGACGACAAAGCATTCAAGCAATCCAATCGATCCAAACAGCTTGATGCCATGCAATATGCTTCATTTAAAAGCCTTTAATTAATGGAAACCAATTATCTGTATAGAATGATCACTTTAACTGGCCACTCAATTTGACATTTCTACATTAAATCGTCCGTAACTTTTGATTTAGAGCTCAGAATGACACGAATCCAATGCCCTCGTTAAGCTACTTATATTGTAACAAAGTTTGAGACAGAAATAGATACGGCAAAGTGTCCAAATATTCCAATTCATCCCAAACTACGTGATGCCATACATTTTTTTCATTTATAAGCTTTTACTCAACGAGCACCAATGATTAGTTTAGAATGATCATTCTAACTAGTTAATGACTTTGTCATGTCTGGACTAAATCGTCCATATATTTTGATTTATAGCTCAGAATGACACGAATGCAATGTCCACATTAAACTAGTTCAATTTTCTACATTTCGACAAAATTTGAGATAGAACTAGATACGACATAGAATTCAAGTAATCCAATCTATCTAAAACTGTGTGATGCCATGCATTATGCTTCAATTATACGCCTTTACTCAATGAGCACCAATGATCAGTTTTGAGTGATCACTTTAATTGGCAGATCAACTTGACATGTCCGCACTAAATCCTCCGTAACTTTTGATTTAGAGCTTAGGATGACACAAATCCAATCCTCACGTTAAGCAAGCTCAATTTTCTATATTGTAACAAAATTTGAGACCAAACTAGATACGACAAAGCGTCCAAGTAATCGAATCCATCCCAAACTTTGAGATGCCATGCATTATTTTACATTTATAGGCTTTTACTAAATGAGCACCAATGATCATTTTAGAGTGATCACTTTAACTGGTCGAACATTTTGTCATGTCTACACTAAATCGTCCATAACTTTTGATTTATAGCTCAGAATGACATGAATCCAATGCGCACATTAAGTTAGCTCAATTTTCTATATTTTGACAAAATTTGAGATAGATATAGAGACGACAAAGCGTCCAAGTAATCCAATCTATCTAAAAAAATGTGTGATGCCATGCTTTATGCTTCATTTATAAGCCTTTACTTAATGAGTACCAATGATTAGTTTAGAATGAACACTTTAACTGGCCGATCAACTTGACATGTCCGGACTAAATCGTCCGAAACTTTTGATTTTGAGCTCGGTAATACACGAATCCAATGCCCACAATAAGCTAGCTCAATTTTCTATATTTTGACAAAATTTGAGACGGAAATAAAAACGACAAAGCGTCCAAGTAATTTAACCTATCCAAAACTATGTGATGCCATGCAATATGCTTCATTTATAAGCCTTTACTAAATGGGCACCAATGATGAGTTTAGAATGACAAAGCGCCGTGATAAAGAACTAGTTACGATAAAGCGTCCAAGTAATCCAATCTATCCAAAACTGTGTGATAGCATGCATTATGCTTCATTTATAAGCCTTTACTCACTGAGCACCAATAATCAGTTTAGAATGATCACTTTAACTTGCCGATCAACTTGACATGTCTGGACTAAATCGTCCGAAACTTTTGATTTTGAGCTCTAAATCACACGAATCCAATGCCCGCGTTAAGCTAGCTCGATCATCAATATTTTCACAAAATTTGAGACATAAGTAACGACGATAAAGTGTCCAAGTAATCCAATCTATCCAAAACTATGCGATTCCATGCAATATGCTTCATTTATATGCCTTTTCTCAATGTGCACCAATGATCAGTTTAGAATGATCACTTTAACTGGCCGATCATGTTGACATGTCTACACTAAATCGTGTGTAACTTTTGATTTAGAGCTCAGAATGTCACGAATCCAATGCTCTCATTGAGCTAGCTCAATTTTCTATTTTGTGACAAAATATGAGACAGAACTAGATATGACAAAGCGTCCAAGTAATCTAATCTATCCCAAACTGCGTGATGCCATGGCTTACGCTTCATTGATAAGCCTTTTACTCAATGAGCACCAGTGATCAGTTTATAATGATCACTTTAACTAGCCAATCAAGTTGCATGTCTGCACTAAAACGTCCATAACTTTTTATTTAGAGCTTAAAATGACACGAATTCAATGCCCGCGTTAAGCTAGCTCAATTTTCCATATTGCGCCAAAATTTGAGACAGAACTAGATATGACAAAGCGTCAATTAATCCAATCTATCCAAAACTTTGTGATGCCACGAATTATGCTTCATTTATAAGACTTTAGTTAGTGAGTAGCAATGATCAGTTTAGGATAACCATATTAGCTGGCCGATCAACTTGACATGTGCGCACTAAATAGTTCGTAATTTTTGATTTTGAGCTCGGAATGACAAGAATCCAAAGCCCATGTTAAGTGACATCAATTTTATATATTTTCACAAAATTTGAGATATAAATAGAGATGACAAAGCATTCAAGCAATCCAATCTATCCAAACAGCTTGATGCCATGCAATATGCTTCATTTAAAAGCCTTTAATTAATGAACACCAATTATCTGTATAGAATGATCACTTTAACTGGCCACTCAATTTGACATTTCTACATTAAATCGTCCGTAACTTTTGATTTAGAGCTCAGAATGACACGAATCCAATGCCCACGTTTAGCTACTTATATTGTAACAAAGTTTGAGACAGAAATAGATACGACAAAGTGTCCAAATATTCCAATTCATCCCAAACTGCGTGATGCCATACATTTTTTTCATTTATAAGCTTTTACTCAATGAGCACCAATGATTAGTTGAGAATGATCATTCTAACTAGTCGATGACTTTGTCATGTTTGCACTAAATCGTCCATATATTTTGATTTATAGCTCAGAATGACACGAATCCAATGTCCACATTAAACTAGTTCAATTTTCTACATTGTGACAAAATTTGAGATAGAACTAGATACGACAAAGCATTCAAGTAATCCAATCTATCTAAAACTGTGTGATGCCATGAATTATGCTTCAATTATAAGTCTTTACTCAATGAGCACCAATGATCAGTTTTGAGTGATCACTTTAATTGGCAGAGAAACTTGACATGTCCGCACTAAATCCTCCGTAACTTTTGATTTAGAGCTTAGGATTACACGAATGCAATCCTCACGTTAAGCAAGCTCAATTTTCTATTTTGTAACAAAATTTGAGACCAAACTAGATATGACAAAGCATCCAAGTAATCGAATACATCCCAAAATTTGAGATGCCATGCATTATTTTACATTTATAGGCTTTTACTAAATGAGCACCAATGATCATTTTAGAGTGATCACTTTAACTGGCCGAACAACTTGTCATGTCTACACTAAATCGTCCATTACTTTTGATTTATAGCTCAGAATGACACGAATCCAATGCGCACATTAAGTTAGCTCAACATTCTATATTTTGACAAAATTTGAGATAGATATAGAGACGACAAGGCATCCAAGTAGTCCAATCTATCTAAAAATGTGTGATGCCATGCTTTATGCTTCATTTATAAGCCTTTACTTAATGAGAACCAATGATTAGTTTAGAATGAACACTTTAACTGGCCGATCAACTTGACATGTCCGGACTAAATCGTCCGAAACTTTTGATTTTGAGCTCAGTAACACACCAATCCATTGCCCACAATAAGTTAGCTCAATTTTCTATATTTTGACAAAATTTGAGATGGAAATAAAGACTACAAAGCGTCCAAGTAATTTACCCTATCCAAAACTATGTGATGCCATGCAATATGCATCATTTATAAGCCTTTACTAAATGGGCACCAATGATGAGTTTAGAATGACAAAGCGCCGTGAGAAAGAACTAGTTACGATAAAGCGTCCAAGTAATCCAATCTATCCAAAACTGTGTGATGGCATGAATTATGCTTCATTTATAAGCCTTTACTCACTGAGCACCAATAATCAGTTTAGAATGATCACTTTAACTTGCCGATCAACTTGACATGTCTGGACTAAATCATCCGAAACTTTTGATTTAGAGCTCTGAATCACACGAATCCAATGCCCACGTTAAGCTAGCTCGATCATCAATATTTTCACAAAATTTGAGACATAAATAAAGACGAGAAAGCGTCCAAGTAATCCAATCTATCCAAAACTATGCGATGCCATGCAATATGCTTCATTTATATGCCTTTACTCAATGTGCACCAATGATCAGTTTAGAATGATCACTTTAACTGGCCGATCATGTTGACATTTCTGCACTAAATCGTGTGTAACTTTTGATTTAGAACTCAGAATGTCACGAATCCAATGTTGTCGTTGAACTAGCTCAATTTTCTATATTGTGACAAAATATGAGACAGAACTATATATGACAAAGCGTCCAAGTAATACAATCTATCCCAAACTGCGTGATGCCATGGCTTACGCTTCATTGATAAGCCTTTTACTCAATGAGCACCAGTGATCAGTTTATAATGATCACTTTAACTAGCCAATCAAGTTGACATGTCTGCACTAAAACGTCCATAACTTTTTTTTTAGAGCTTAAAATGACACGAATTCAATGCCCACGTTAAGCCAGATCAATTTTCTATATTGCGCCAAAATTTGAGACAGAACTAGACATGACAAAGTGTCCAATTAATCCAATCTATCCAAAACTTTGTGATGCCATGAATTATGCTTCATTAATAAGACTTTACTCAGAGAGTACCAATGATCAGTTTAGAATAACCATATTAGCTGGCCGATCAACTTGACATGTGCGCACTTAATCATCTGCAATTTTTGATTTTGAGCTCGGAATGACAAGAATCCAAACCCCATGTTAAGGGACATCAATTTAATATATTTTGATAAAATTTGAGATATAAATAGAGACGACAAAGCATTCAAGCAATCCAATCTATCCAGACAGCTTGATGCCATGCAATATGCTTCATTTAAAAGCCTTTAACTTATGGACACCAATTATCTGTATAGAATGATCACTTTAACTGGCCACTGAATTTGACATTTCTACATTAAATCGTACGTAACTTTTGCTTTAGAGCTCAGAATGACACGAATCCAATGCCCACGTTAAGCTACTTATATTGTAACAAAGTTTGAGACAGAAATAGATACGACAAAGTGTCCAAATATTCCAATTCATTCCAAGCTGCGTGATGCCATACATTTTTTTCATGTATAAGCTTTTACTCAATGAGCACCAATGATTAGTTTAGAATGATCATTCTAACTAGTCGATGACTTTGTCATGTCTGCACTAAATTGTCCATATATTTTGATTTATAGCTCAGAATGACACGAGTCCAATGTCCACATTAAACTAGTTCAATTTTCTACATTGTGACAAAATTTAAGATAGAACTAGATACGACAAAGCATTCAAGTAATCCAATCTATCTAAAACTGTGTGATGCCATGCATTATGCTTCAATTATAAGCCTTTACTCAATGAGCACCAATGATCAGTTTTGAGTGATCATTTTAATTGGCAGATAAACTTGACATGTCCGCACTAAATACTCCGTAACTTTCGATTTAGAGCTTAGGATGACGCGAATCCAATCCTCACGTTAAGCAAGCTCAATTTTCTATATTGTAACAAAATTTGAGACCAAACCACATACGACAAAGCGTCCAAGTAATCGAATCCATCCTGAACTTTGAGATGCCATGCATTATTTTACATTTATAAGCTTTTACTAAATGAGCACCAATGATCATTTCAGAGTGATCACTTTAACTGGCCGAACAACTTGTCATGTCTACACTAAATCGTCCATAAATTTTGATTTATAGCTCAGAATTACACGAATCCAATGCACACATTAAGTTAGCTCAATTTTCTATATTTTGACAAAATTTGAGATAGATATAGAGACGACAAAGCGTCCAAGTAATCAAATCTATCTAAAAATTTGTGATGCCATGCTTTATGCTTCATTTATAAGCCTTTACTTAATGAGAACCAATGATTAGTTTAGAATGAACACTTTAACTGGCCGATCAACTTGACATGTCCGGACTAAATCGGCCGAAACTTTTGATTTGGAGCTCGGTAACACACGAATCCAATGCCCACAATAAGCTAGCTCAATTTTCTATATTTTGACAAAATTTGAGATGGAAATATAGACGACAAAGCGTCCAAGTAATTTAACCTATCCAAAACTATGTGATGCCATGCAATATGCTTCATTTATAAGCCTTTACTAAATGGGCACCAATGATGAGTTTAGAATGACAAAGCGCCGTGAGATAGAACTAGTTACGATAAAGCGTCCAAGTAATCCAATCTATCCAAAACTGTGTGATGGCATGCATTATGCTTCATTTATAAGCCTTTACTCACTGAGCACCAATAATCAGTTTAGAATGATCACTTTAACTTGCCGATCAACTTGACATGTCTGTACTAAATTGTCCGAAACTTTTGATTTAGAGCTCTCAATCACACGAATCCAATGCCCACGTTAAGCTAGCTCGATCATCAATATTTTCACAAAATTTGAGACATAAATAAAGACGATAAAGCATCCAAGTAATCCAATCTATCCAAAACTATGCGATGCCATGCAATATGCTTCATTTATATGCCTTTACTCAATGTGCACCAATGATCAGTTTAGAATGATCACTTTAACTGGCCGATCATGTTGACATGTCTGCACTAAATCTTGTGTAACTTTTGATTTACAGCTCAGAATGTCACGAATCCAATGCTCTCGTTGAGCTAGCTGAATTTTCTATATTGTGACAAAATATGAGACAGAACTAGATATGACAAAGCGTCCAAGTAATCCAATCTATCCCAAACTGTGTGATGCCATGGCTTACGCTTCATTTATAAGCCTTTTACTCAATGAGCACCAGTGATCAGTTTATAATGATCACTTTAACTAGCCAATCAAGTTGACATGTCTGCACTAAAACGTCCATAACTTTTTATTCAGAGCTTAAAATGACACGAATTCAATGCCCACGTTAAGCCAGCTCAATTTTCTATATTGCGCCAAAATTTGAGATAGAACTAGACATGACAAAGTGTCCAATTAATCCAATCTATCCAGAACTTTGTGATGCCATGAATTATGCTTCATTTATAAGACTTTACTCAGTGAGTACCAATGATCAGTTTAGAATAACCATATTAGCTGGCCGATCAACTTGACATGTGCGCACTTAATCATCTGCAATTTTTGATTTTGAGCTCGGAATGACAAGAATCCAAACCCTCATGTTAAGGGACATCAATTTTATATATTTTGACAAAATTTGAGATATAAATAGAGACGACAAAGCATTCAAGCAATCCAATCTAACCAGACAGCTTGATGCCATGCAATATGCTTCATTTAAAAGCCTTTAATTTATGGACACCAATTATCTGTATAGAATGATCACTTTAACTGGCCACTGAATTTGACATTTCTACATTAAATCGTACGTAAATTTTGATTTAGAGCTCAGAATGACACGAATCCAATGCCCACGTTAACCTACTTATATTGTAACAAAGTTTGCGACAGAAATAGATACGACAAAGTGTCCAAATATTCCAATTCATTCCAAACTGCGTGATGCCATACATTTTTTTCATTTATAAGCTTTTACTCAATGAGCACCAATGATTAGTTTAGAATGATCATTCTAACTAGTCGATGACTTTGTCATGTCTGCACTAAATCGTCCATATATTTTGATTTATAGCTCAGAATGACATGAATCCAATGTCCACATTAAACTAGTTCAATTTTCTACATTGTGACAAAATTTGAGATAGAACTAGATACGACAAAGCATTCAAGTAATCCAATCTATCTAAAACTGTGTGATGCCATGCATTATGCTTCCATTATAAGCCTTTACTCAATGAGCACCAATGATCAGTTTTGAGTGATCACTTTAATTGGCAGATAAACTTGACATGTCCGCAATAAATACTCCGTAACTTTCGATTTAGAGCTTAGGATGACGCGAATCCAATCCTCACGTTAAGCAAGCTAAATTTTCTATATTGTAACAAAATTTGAGACCAAACTAGATACGACAAAGCATCCAAGTAATCGAATCCATCCCGAACTTTGAGATGCCATGCATTATTTTACATTTATAAGCTTTTACTAAATGAGCACCAATGATCATTTCAGAGTGATCACTTTAACTGGCCGAACAACTTGTCATGGCTACACTAAATCGTCCATAAATTTTGATTTATAGCTAAGAATTACACGAATCCAATGCACACATTAAGTTAGCTCAATTTTCTATATTTTGACAAAATTTGTGATAGATATAGAGACGACAAAGCGTCCAAGTAATCCAATCTATCTAAAAATGTGTGATGCCATGCTCTATGCTTCATTTATAAGCCTTTACTTAATGAGAACCAATGATTAGTTTAGAATGAACACATTAACTGGCCGATCAACTTGACATGTCCGGACTAAATCGTCCGAAACTTTTGATTTGGAGCTCGGTAACACACGAATCCAATGCCCACAATAAGCTAGCTCAATTTTCTATATTTTGAAAAAATTTGAGATGGAAATATAGACGACAAAGCGTCCAAGTAATTTAACCTATCCAAAACTATATGATGCGATGCAATATGCTTCATTTATAAGCCTTTACTAAATGGGCACCAATGATGAGTTTAGAATGACAAAGCGCCGTGAGATAGAACTAGTTACGATAAAGCGTCCAAGTAATCCAATCTATCCAAAACTGTGTGATGGCATGCATTATGCTTCATTTATAAGCCTTTACTCACTGAGCACCAATAATCAGTTTAGAATGATCACTTTAACTTGCCGATCAACTTGACATGTTTGTACTAAATTGTCCGAAACTTTTGATTTAGAGCTCTGAATCACATGAATCCAATGCCCACGTTAAGCTAGCTCGATCATCAATATTTTCACAAAATTTGAGACATAAATAAAGACGATAAAGCGTCCAAGTAATCCAATCTATCCAAAACTATGCGATGCCATGCAATATGCTTCATTTATATGCCTTTACTCAATGTGCACCAATGATCAGTTTAGAATGATCACTTTAAGTGGCCGATCATGTTGACATGTCTGCACTAAATCTTGTGTAACTTTTGATTTACAGCTCAGAATGTCACGAATCCAATGCTCTCGTTGAGCTAGCTCAATTTTCTATATTGTGACAAAATATGAGACAGAACTAGATATGACAAAGCGTCCAAGTAATCCAATCTATCCCAAACTGCGTGATGCCATGGCTTACGCTTCATTTATAAGCCTTTTACTAAATGAGCACCAGTTATCAGTTTATAATGATCACTTTAACTAGCCAAGCAAGTTGACATGTCTGCACTAAAACGTCCATAACTTTTTATTTAGAGCTTAAAATGACACGAATTCAATGCCCACGTTAAGCCAACTCAATTTTCTATATTGCGCCAAAATTTGAGATAGAACTAGACATGACAAAGTGTCCAATTAATCCAATCTATCCAAAACTTTGTGATGCCATGAATTATGCTTCATATATAAGACTTTACTCAGTGAGTACCAATGATCAGTTTAGAATAACCATATTAGCTGGCCGATCAACTTGACATGTGTGCACTAAATCGTAAGTAATTTTTGATTTTGAGCTCGGAATGACTAGAATCCAAACCCCATGTTAAGCGACATCAATTTTATATATTTTGACAAAATTTGAGACAAAAATGTAGAGATGACAAAGCGTCCAAGTAATCCAATCTATCCAAACTGCTTAATGTCATGTAATATGCTTCATTTAAAAGCCTTTAATTAATGGACACCAATTATCTGTATAGAATGATCACTTTAACTGGCCACTCAATTTGACATTTCTACATTAAATCGTCCGTAAATTTTTTTTTAGAGCTCAGAATGACACGAATCCAATGCCCACGTTAAGCTACTTATATTGTAACAAAGTTTGAGACAGAAATAGATACGACAAAGTGTCCAAATATTCCAATTCATCCCAAACTGCGTGATGCCATACATTTTTTTCATTTATAAGCTTTTACTCAATGAGCACCAATGATTAGTTTAGAATGATCATTCTAACTAGTCGATGAATTTGTCATGTTTGCACTAAATCGTCCATATATTTTGATTTATAGCTTAGAATGACACGAATCCAATGTCCACATTAAACTAGTTCAATTTTTTACATTGTGACAAAATTTGAGATAGAACTAGATACGACAAAGAATTCAAGTAATCCAATCTATCTAAAACTGTGTGATGCCATGCATTATGCTTCAATTATAAGCCTTTACTCAATGAGCACCAATGATCCGTTTTTAGTGATCACTTTAATTGGCTGATCAACTTGACATGTCCGCACTAAATCCTCCGTAACTTTTGATTTAGAGCTTAGGATGACACGAATCCAATCCTCACGTTAAGCAAGCTCAATTTTCTATATTGTACAAAATTTGAGACCAAACTAGATACGACAAAGCGCCCAAGTAATCGAATCCATCCCAAACTTTGAGATGCCATGCATTATTTTACATTTATAGGCTTTTACTAAATGAGCACCAATAATCATTTTAGAGTGATCACTTTAACTGGCCGAACAACTTGTCATGTCTACACTAAATTGTCCATAACTTTTGATTTATAGCTTAGAATGACATGAATCCAATGCGCACATTAAGCTAGTTCAGTTTTGATATTGTGACAAAATTTGAGACTGAACTAAATACGGCAAAGCGTTGAAGTTATCCAATCTATCCCAAACTGCGTGATGCCATGCCTTATGCTTCGTTTTAAGCCTTTACTCAATTAGCACTAATGATCAGTTTAGAATGATAACTTTAACTAGCCGATCAACTTGATATGTTTGCACAGAATATTCTCTTTTCCAATGGATTTCCGATGGTTTCTTTTTGAATAGATTTTTCGTCCTTTTCTGATGGATTTCCGACAGTTTCCGACCACCGCCGGATAATCACAAATTTTTAATAGATTATTCTTCAGTTTCCGACGGATTGCCGACGGATTCCGACAATGGTCAGATATTTTTGACGGCTATCCGATGGCACTCGATGTCATCCCATTAGTATATTTCCGACGGATGCTAAAAACAACAAGCCGTCTGTGCTATGTCGGTAATTTGCGATGGTTTCAAGAGGATATCCCGACACAACGCGTTCGTCGGAAAACCGACGGTTTACCATCAGGTTTTACCATCGATTTCCCGACGGTGGTGCAGGCATCGGGAATTACCAACGGATCCCCGACAAAAGACTTTCCCTAGGTATTCCATCGGAAAATCATCGCCATGTCGTTGGAAAATTCCGACGGTTTTATTTCCGTAGGAAATGCCGTCAGAAATGTTAATGTTTTCTTGTAGTGATAAGCTTTTACTAAATGAGCACAAAAGATCAGTTTATAATGATCATTTTAACTGGCCGATCAACTTGTCATGTCTGCACTAAATCGTGCATTACTTTTGATTTATAGCTCGGAATAACACGAACCCAATGTCCACTTTAAGCTAGTTCAATTTTCTATATTGTGATAAAATTTAAGACAGAAATAGACACAACAAAGCATCCAAGAAATCCAATATATCCAAAATTAGGTGATGTCATACATTATGCTTCATTAATAAGTCTTTACTCAAAGAGCACCAATGATCAATTTATAATATTCATATTAACTGGCCGATCAACTTGACATGTGCGCTGTAAATCGTTCGTAACTTCTGATTTAGAGCTCATAGTGACACGAATCCAATTCCCACGTTAAGCTAACTCAATTTTTTATATTTTGACAAAATTTGAGTAAGATATAGAGAAGACAAAGCATCCAAGTAATCCAATCTATCCAAAACTGTGTGATGCCATGCATTATGCTTTATTTATAAGCCTTTACTCATGAGCAGCAATGACCAGTTTAGAATGATCACTTTAACAGGCCGATTAACTTGGAATTTCCGCACTAAATCGTCTGTAACTTTTGATTTAGTGCTCAGAATGACACGAATCCAATGCCCACAGTAAGCTAACTCAATTTTCTATATTTTGACAAAAATTGAGACAGATATAGAGAAGACAAAGCTTCCAAATAATCCAATCTATCCAAAACTATGTGATGTCATGCATTATGCTTAATTTATAAGCATTTACTCATTGAGCACCAATGACCAGTTTATAATGATGACTTTAACAGACCGATCAACTTTACAGGTACGCACTAAATCACCTGTAATTTTTGATTTAGATCTCAGAACAACACGAATCCAATGCCCACATTAAGCTAACTCAATTTTCTATATTTTGACAAAATTTGAGTAAGATATAGAGAAGACAAAGCGTCCAAGTATTCCAATCTATCCCAAATTGTGTGATGCCATGCATTATGCTTTATTTATAAGCCTTTACTATATGAGCAGCAACGACCAGTTTAGAATGATCACTTTAACAAGCCGATCAACTTTAAATTTCCGCACTAAATCGTCCGTAACTTTTGATTTAGAGCTCAGAATGACACGAATCCAATGCCCACATTAAGCTAACTCAATTTTCTATATTTTGACAAAAATTGAGACAGATATAGAGAAGACAAAGCTTACAAGTAATCCAATCTATCCAAAACTGTGTGATGCCATGCAATATGCTTTATTTATAAGCATTTACTCAATGAGCACCAATGACCAGTTTATAATGATCACTTTAACAGGCCGATCAACTTGATATGTACGCACTAAATCGTCCAAAAATTTTGATTTAGAGCTCTGAATAACACGAATACAATGCCCACGTTAAGCTACCTCAATTTTCTATATTATGACAAAATTTGATACAAAAATAGATATGACAAAGCGTACAAGTAATCCAATCCATCACAAACTTTGTGATGCCA
Source organism: Pugionium cornutum (assembly GCA_018901935.1). Lineage (NCBI taxonomy): Eukaryota > Viridiplantae > Streptophyta > Magnoliopsida > Brassicales > Brassicaceae > Pugionium > Pugionium cornutum. The sequence continues at coordinate 9,148,546 of CM032164.1, forward strand.
TGCATTATTTTTCATTTATAAGCTTTTACTAAATGAGAACCAATGATCAGTTTAGAATGATCATTTTAACAGGCCGATCAACTTGTCATGTCTGCACTATATCGTCCATAACTTTTGATTCAAAGCTTAGAATGACACGAATCCAATGCCCACATTAAGGTAGTTTTTTCTATATTGTGAGAAAAATTGAGACCGAACTAGATTGAACAAGGTGTCCAAGTAGTACAATCTATCCCAAACTCCTTGATGCCATGCATTATGCATCCTTTCTAAGTCTTTATGTAATGAGCACCAAAGATCAGTTTAGAATGATGATTTTAACTGCCCGATCAACTTGACATGTCTTCACCAAATCCTCCGTAACTCTTTGATTTAGCGCACCAAAACACACGAACCAAATGCCCACATTAAGCTAGCTCAATTTTCTATATTGTAACAAAATTTGAGACAGAAATAGACACGACAAAGCATCCAAGTAATCCATTCTATCCAAAATTGTGGGATTCCATGCATTATGCTTCATTGATAAGCGTTTACTCAATGAGCACCAATGATCAGTTTACAATGATCACTTTAACTGGCCGATAACCTTGACATGTTTGCACTAAATCGTTTGTAACTTTTTATTTAGAATTAAGAATGACACGAATCCAATGCCCACGTTAAGCAAGCTCAATTTCTATATTGTGACAAAATTTGAGAATGAAATAGATACGACAAAGCGTCCAAGTCATCCAATCCATCCAAAACTGTGTGATGCCATGCATTATATTTCATTTACTAGCTTTTACTCAATGAGCACCAATGATAAGTTTAGAATGATCATTTTAACTGGCCGATCAACTTGTAATGTCTGCACTAAATCGTCTGTAACTTTTGATTTATAGCTTAGAATGACATGAATCCAATGCCCACATTAAGCTAGTTCAATTTTCTTTATTGTGACAAAATCTGAGAAATAACTAGACACAACAAAGCATCCAAGTAATCCAATCTATCACAACCGTGATGCCATGCGTTATGCTTCAATTATAAGCCTTTACTCAATGAGCACCAATGATCAGCTGAGAATGATCACTTTAACTGGACGATCAACTTGACATGTCCGCACTAAATCGTTTGTAACTTTTGATTTAGAGCTCAGAATGACACGAATCGAATGCCCACGTTAAGGTAGCTCAATTTTCTATATTTTGCAAAATTTGAGACAAAAATATAACAACAAAGCGCCCAAGTAATCCAATCTCTCCAATCTCCTTGATGCCATGCTTTATGCTTCATTTATAAGCCTTTACTTAATGACCACAAATGATCAGTTTAGAATGATCACTTTAACTGGCCGATCAACTTGACATGTCCGCAATAAATCGTTTGTAACTTTTGATTTAGAGCTCAGAAGCACATGAATCCAAAGCCCACATTGAGCTAGCTCAATTTTCTATAGTGTGGCAAAATTTGAGACAGAAATAGATATGACAAAGCGTCTAAGTAATCTAATCTATCCAAAACTTTGTCATGTCGTGCATTATGCTTCATTTATAAGCGTTTTCTCAATGAGCACAATTGATCAGTTTAAAATGACCACTTTAACTTCCCGGTCAACTTGACATGTCCGCAATAAATCATCCGTCACTTTTGATTTAGAGCTTAGAATGATACGAATCCAATGCCCATTGTTAAGATAGCTCAATTTACTATATTATGACAAAATTTGAGACAAAAATAGAAACGAAAACGTGTCCAAGTAATCCAATCTACCCAAACTGCTTGATGCCATGAACTATGCTTCATTTATAAGCCTTAACTTAATCATCACCAATGATCAGTTTAGAATGATCACTTTAACTAGCCACACAACTTGACATGTCCGCAATAAATCGTCCATAACTTTTGATTTAGAGCTCAGAATGACACGAATCTAATGCCCACGTTAAGCTAGCTCAATTCTCTATATTGTAACAAAATTTGAGACAAAAATAAATAAGACAGAGTGTCCAAGTAATCCAATCTGTCCCAAACTGCGTGATGCCATGTCTTATGGTTTATTTATAAGCCTTTACTCAATGAGCACCAATGATCAGTTTAGACTGATCACTTTAACTCGCCGATCAACTTGACATTATCACACTAAATCGTCCATTACTTTTTATTTTGAGATCAGAATGACACGAATACAATGCCCAAGTTAAGCTAGCTAAATTTTCTATAGTTTGCAAAATTTGAGACAAAAATAGAGAGGACAAAGCATCCAAGTAATCCAATCTCTCCAATCTCCTTGATGCCATGCTTTATGCTTCATTTATAAGCCTTTACTTAATGACCACCAATGATCAGTTTAGAATGATCACTTTAACTGCACAATCAAGTTGATATGTCCGCAATAAATCGTTTGTAACTTTTGATTTAGAGCTCAGAAGCACATGAATCCAATGCCCACGTTGAGCTTGCTCAATTTTCTATCTTGTGGTAAAATTTGAGACAGAAATAGATACGACAAAGCATCTAAGTAATCTAATATATCCAAAACTGTGCGATGTCGTGCATTATGCTTCATTTATAAGTCTTTTCTCAATGAGCACCAATGATCAGTTTAAAATGACCACTTTAACTCCCCGATCAACTTGACATGTCCGCACTAAATCGTCCGTAACTTTTGATTTAGAGCTTAGAATGATACGAATCCAATGGCCACGTTAAGGTAGCTCAATTTTCTATATTTTGACAAAATTTGAGATAGAATTAGAGATGAAAAAGTGTCCAAGTAATCCAATCAATCCAAAGTGCTTGATGCAATGCATTATGCTTCGTTCATAAGCCTTAGCTTAATCAGCACCAGTGATCAGTTTAGAGTGATCACTTTAAATTGTCACGCAACTTGACATGTACGGACTAAATCGTCTGTAACTTTCGATTTAGAGCTCCGAATGACACGAATCCAATGCCCACGTTAAGCTAGCTCAATTCTCTATATTGTAACAAAATTTAAGACCAAAATAGACATGACAAATTGTCCAAGTAATCCAATCTATCCCGAACTGCGTGATGCCATGCCTTATGCTTCATTTATAAGTCTTTACTCAATGAGCAGCAATGATCTGTTTAGAATGATCACTTTAACTGGCCAATCAACTTGACATGTCCGCACTAAATCGTCTATAACTTTTTATTTAGAGCATACAATGACATGAATCCAATCCCCACGGTAAGCTAGCTCAATTTTCTATATTTTGACAAAATTTGAGAGAGAAATGGAGATGATAAAGCGTCCCAGTAATGCTTTATGCTTTATGCTTCATTTATAGGCGTTTACTTAATGACCACGAATGATCAGTTTATAATGATCACTTTAACTGGCTAATCATTTTGACATATCTGCACTAAATCATTTGTAACTTTTGATTTAGAGCACTGAAACACACGAATCCAATGCCCACGTTAAGCTAGCTCAATTTTCTATATTATACACAAAAGTAGACACGAGAATGCGTACAAGAAATCCAATCTATCCAAAACTGTGTGATGCCATACATTATTCTTCATTTATAAGCCTTTACTTAATGAGCACCAATGACTAGTTTAGAATGATTTTTAACTGGCCGGTCAACTTGACATATCTGCACTAAATCGTCCGTAACTTTTGATTTAGAGCTCAAAATGACACGAATCCAATGCCCACATTAAGGTAGCTAAATTTTCTATATCTTGATAACATTTGAGACAAAAATAGAGACAAAAAGAGTTAAAGTAATCCAATCTATCCCAACTCCTTGATGCCATGTATTATGCTTCATTTATAAGTCTTTACTTAACGAGCACCAAAGATCAGTTTAGAATGATCACTTCAACTGGCCAATCAACTCGACATGTCCACACTAAATCGTCCGTAACTTTTAATTTAGATCTCATTATGACACGAATCCAATGCCCACGTTAAGCTTGATATGGTTTCTATATTGTGACAAAATTTGAGACAGAAATAGATACGACAATGCGTGCAAGTATTCCAATCCATACCAAACTGCGTGATGCCATGCATTATTTTTCAATATTAAGCTTTTACTAAATGAGCACCAATCAGTTTAGAATGATCATTTTAACTGGCCGATCAACTTGTCATGTCTCCACAAAATCAATAACATCTGATTTATAGCTCAAAATTACACGAATCTAATGCCCACATTAAGCTAGTTCAATTTTCTATATTGTGACAAAATTTGAGGCATAACTAGGTACGACAAAGCCTCCAAATAATCCAATGTATCCCAAACTGCCTGATGTCATGGGGTATGCTTCATTTATAAGCCTTTACTCAATGAGCACGAATGACCAGTTCAGAATGAACACTTTAACTGGCCGATCAACTTGACGTGTCCGCATAAATCGTTTGTAACTTTTGATTTAGAGCTAAGAATGACACGAATCCAATACCCACATTAACCTAGCTCAATTTTCTATATTTTGATAAAATTTGAGACAAAAGAGACGACAAACAGTCCAAGTAATCCAATCTATCAAAACTACTTGATGCCATGCATAATGCTTGATTTATAAGCCTTAGCTTAATCAACACCAATGTTCAGTTTAGAATGATAACTTTAACTGGCCACTCAATTTGACATGTCCGCACTAAATCGTCTGTTACTTTTTATTTAGAGCTGAGAATGATATGAATCCAATGCCCACGTTAAGCAAGCTCAATTTTCTATATTGTAACAAAATTTGAGACAGAAATAGAGACAACAAAGCGTCCAAGTAATACAATCTATCCAAACTCGTTGATGCCATATATTATGCTTCATTTATAAGCCTTTACTTAATGAGCACAAATCATCATTTTAGAATAATCATATTCACTCGCACATCAACTTGACATGTACGCAATAAATCATTCGTAACTTTTGATTTTGAGCTCAAAATCACAAGACTCCAGTGCCTCGTTAAGCTAGATAAAGTTTCTAAATTTTGACAAAATTTGAGACAAAAGTAGAGACAATAAAGCGTCAAAGTCATCCAATCTATCCCAAACTGTGTGATACCATGCATTATGCTTCAGTTATAAGCCGTTACTCAATAAGCACCAATGATCAGTTTAGAATAATCATATTAACTGGCCGATCAACTTGACATGTCCGCACTAAATCTTCTGTAACTTTTGATTTAGAGCTCAGATTGACATGAATCCTATGCCCACGTTAAGCTAGCTCAATTTTCTATATTGTAACAAAATTTGAGATAGAAATAGAGACAACAAAGCATCCAAGTAATACAATCTATCCAAACTCCTTGATGCGATATATTATGCTTCGTTTATAAGCCTTTACTTAATGAGTACAAATGATCATTTTAGAATAATCATATTCACTCGCACATCAACTTGACCTGTACGCAATAAATCATCCGTAACTTTTGATTTTGAGCTCAAAATCACGAGAGTCTAGTGCCTCGTTAAGCTAGATAAATTTTCTAAATTTTGGCAAAATTTGAGACAAAAGTAGAGACAATAAAGCGTCCAACTAATCCAATCTATCCCAAACTGTGTGATACCATACATTATGCTTCAGTTATAAGCCGTTACTCAATAAGCACCAATGATCAGTTTAGAATCATCATATTAACTGGCCGATCAACTTGACATGTCCGCACTAAATCGTCTATAACTTTTGATTTAGAGCTCAGATTGACACGAATCCTATGCCCACGTTAAGCTAGCTCAATTTCCAATATCTTGACAAAATTTGAGACAGAAATAAAGATAACAAAGTTTACAAGTAATCTAATCTATCCAAACTCATTGATGGCATGCATTATGGTTTATTTATAAGGCTTTACTTAATGAGCACCAATGATCATTTCAGAATGATCACTTTAACTTGGTGATCAACTTGAAATATCTGCACTAAATCCTGTGTAACTTTTGATTTAAAGCGTAGAATTAGAGGAATCCAATGTCCACGTTAAGCTAGCTCAATATTCTATAATGTGACAAAATTTGAGATATAAATAGATACGTTAAAGCCTCCAAGTTATCCAATCCATCCCAAACTGTGTGATGCCATGCATTATTTTTCAATATTAAGCTTTTACTTAATGACCACCAATGATCAGTTTAAATCATCATTTTAATTGCCCAATCAACTTGTCATGTCTCCACTAAATCGTCCATAACTTTTGATTTATAACTTAGAATAACATGAATAAAATGCCCACATTAATCTAGCTCAATTTTCTATATTTTGACAAAATTTGAGACAAAAATAGAGACGACAAAGCATCAGAGTAATCCAATCTATCCAAACTGCTTGATGCCATGCATTATGTTTCATTTATAATCCTTTACCTAATGAGCACCAATGATCTCTTTAGATTGATCACTTTAACTGGCCGATCAACTTGACTTTTCTGCACTAAATCGTCTGTATCTTCTGATTTAGAGCTCAGAATGACACGAATCCAATGCCTACGCAAAGCTATCTCAATTTTCTATATTGTGACAAAATTTGAAACAGAAATAGAGACGATAAAGCATCCAAGTAATCCAATCAATCCCAAACTGCGTGATGCCATGAATTATGCTTCATTTATAAGTCTTTACTTAATGAGCACCAATGATCAGTTTAGAATCATCAATTTAACTGGCCGACCATTTTGACGTGTCTGCACTAACTCGTCTATAACGTTTGATTTAGAGATTAGAATGACACGAATCCAATGCCCATGTTAATCTAGCTCAGGTTTCCATATTTTGACAAAATTTCATACAAAAGCGTCCAATCTATGCCAAACTGCGTGATGCCATGCTTAATGCTTCATTTATAAGCCTTTACTTAATGAGCAACAATGATCAGTTTAGAATGATCACTTTAACTGGCCACTCAACTTGACATGTCTGCACTAAATCGTATGTAAGTTTTGATTTAGAGCTCAGAATGACACGAATCCAATGCCCACGTTAAGCAAGCTCACTTTTCTATATTGTAACAGAATTTTATACTCAAATAGAGATGACGAAGCGTCCAAGTAATCCAGTCTATCCCAAAATGCGTGATGCCATGCTTTATAGTTCATTTATAAGCCTTTACTTAATGAGCAGCAACGATTAGTTTAGAATGATCACTTTAACTGGACACTCAACTTGACATATCCGCACTAAATCATCCCTAACTTTTGATTTAGAGGTTGAAATGACACAAATCCAATTCCCACGTATAGCTAGCTCAATTTTCTATATTGTAACCAAATTTGAGACAAATGTAGAGACGACAAAGCATCCAAGTAATCCAATCTATCCCAGACTTCGTGATGCCATGCATTGTGCTTCATTTATAAGCCGTTACTCAATAAACACCAATGATCAGTTTAGAAAAATCATATTAGCTGGCCGATCAACTTGACATGTCCACAATAAATCGTCTGTAACTTTTGATTTAGAGCTCAGAATGACACGAATCCAATGCCCACATTAAGCTAGCTCAACTTTCTATATTTTGACAAAATTTGAGATAGAAATTGAGACGACAAAGCTTCCAAGTAATCCAAGCTATCCTAAACTCCTTGATACCATGCATTACTCTTCATTTATAAGGCTTTACTTAATGAGCACCAATGATCAGTTTACAATTATCACATTAACTGGCTGGTCAACTTGAAATGTTTGCACTAAATCCTCCGTAACTTTTGATTTAGAGCTCAGAATGACACGAATCCAATGCCCATGTTAAGCTAGCTATATTTTCTATACTGTGACAAAATTTGAGATACAAATAGATTCGACAAAGCGTCCACGTAATCCAATCCATCCCAAACTGCGTGATACCATGCATTATTTTTCATTATTAAGCTTTTACATAATGAGCACCAATGATCAGTTTGAAAGATCATTTTAACTAGCAAATCAACTAGTCATGTCTACACTAAATCGTCCATAACTCTTGATTTATTACTCAGAATGACATGAATTAAATGCCCACATTAAACTAGCTCAATTTTTTATATTTTGACAAAATTTGAGATAGCGATAGAGACGACAAAGCATCCAAGTAATCCAATCTATCCAAACTGCTTGATGCCATGCATTATGCTTTATTTATAAGCCTTTACCTAATGAGCACCAATGATCAGGTTAGATTGATCTTTTTAACTGACCAATCAACTTTACTTTTCAGCACTAAATCAGCTATACATTTTGATTTATAGCTCGGGAATGACACGAATCCAATGCCCACGCTAACCTAGATAAATTTTCTATATTGTGACAAAATTTGAGACAGAAATAGAGACGACAAAGCGTCAAAGTAATCCAATCAATCCCAAACTAAGTGATGCTATTCTTTATGCTTCATTTATAAGCCTTTACTTAATGAGCAGCAATTATCAGTTTAGAATAATCAATTTAAATGGCCGATCAACTTGACATTTCCTCATTAAATCATCTGTAAATTTAAATTTAGACCTTATAATGACACGAATCCATTGTCTACGTTAAGCTAGCATAGATTTCCATATTTTGACAAAATTTGACAAAGAAATGGAGACGACAAAGCATCCAAGTAATCCAATCTATCACAAAATGCGTGATGTCATGCTTTATGGTTCCTTTAGAATCCTTTACTTAATGAAAACAAATGATCAGTTTAGAATGATCACTTTAACTGGCCACTCAACTTGACATGTCCGCACTAAATCGTCCCTAACTTTTGATTTAGAGCTCGGAATGACATGAATCCAATGCCCACGTTAAGCTAGCTCAATTTTCTTTATAGTAACAAAATTGGAGACAGATATAGACACGACAAAGTGTCAAAGTAATCCAATCTATCCAAAACTATGTGAAGCCATGCATTATGCTTCAGTTATAAGCCTTTACTCAATGAGCACCAATGATCAGTTTAGAATAATCATATTAACTGGGCGATATACTTGACATGTCCGTACTAAATCATCCATACTTTTGATTTTGATCTCAGAATGATACCGAGCCCATTGCCCACTCTTAAGCTAGATAAAGTTTCTACATTTTGACAAAATTTGAGACAGAAGTAGAGACGACAAAGCGTACAAGTAATACAATCTAACCCAAACTGCGTGATCCCACACATTATGCTTCATTTATAAGCCTTTACACAATGAGCACCAATGATCAGTTTAGAATAATCATATTAACTGGCCGATCAACGTGACATGTCTGCACAAAATCGTAAGTACTTTTGATTTAGACCTCAGAATAACACGAAACCAATGCCCACGTTAAGGTAGCTCAATTTTCTATATTCTGACAAAATTTGAGACAAAAATAGAAATGAAAAAGCTTCCAACTAATCCAATCTATCCAAACTCCTTGATGCCATGCATTATGGTTCATTTATAATGCTTTACTTAATGAACACCAATGATCAGTTTACAATGGTCACTTTAACTGGCTGATCAACTTGACATGTACGCACTAAATCGTCCGTAACTTTTTATTTATAGATCAGAAACACACGAATCCAATGGAAACGTTAAGATAGCTAAATTTTCTATAGTTTAACAAAATTTGAGACATAAATAGAGATGACAAAGCGTCCAAGTAATCAAATCTATCCAAACCACTCGATGCCATGCATTATGCGTCATTTATAAGCCTTTACTTAATGAGCACCAATGATCAGTTTAGAATGATCACTTTAAGTGGTCGATAACCATGACATGTTCACACTAAATCGACCGTAATTTTTGATTTAGAACTCAAAATGACACGAATCCAATGCCCACATTAAGCTAGCTTAATTTTCTATATTGTGATAAAAGTTTAGACAAAATTTGATACGACAAAGCGTCTAAGTAATCCAATCCATCCCAAACTATGTGACATCATGCATTATTTTCATTTATAAGCTTTTACTCAATGAGCACCAATGATCAGTTTAGAATAATCATATTAACTGGCCGATCAACTTGACATGTCTGTACTAAATCGTCCATACTTTTGATTTTGATCTCAGAATGATACCGAGCCCATTGCCCACTCTTAAGCTAGATAAAGTTTCTACATTTTGACAAAATTTGAAACAGAAGTAGAGACGACAAAGCATACAAGTAATACAATCTAACCCCAACTGCGTGATCCCACACATTATGCTTCATTTATAAGCCTTTATACAATGAGCACCAATGATCAGTTTAGAATAATCATATTAACTGGCCGATCAACTTGACATGTTTGCACAAAATCGTCCATAACGTTTGGTTTATAACTCAAAATCACACTAATCCAATGCCCACATTGAGCCAATTAGATTTTTTATATTGTGACAAAATTTGAAACATAACTAGATATGAAAAACCGTCCAAGTAATCCAATCTATCAAAAACTGTGTGATGCCATGCATTATTCTTCATTTATAAGCCTTTACTCAATGAGCCCCAATGATCAGTTTAGAATGATCACTTTTATTTGCCGATCAACTTGACATGTCCGCACTAAATTGTTTGTAGCTTTTTATTTAGAGCTCAGACTGAGACAAATCTAATGTCCACGTTAAGTTAGCTCAATTTTCTATATTTTGCAAAACTTTGAGGCAAAAATGGATACGACAAAGCTTCCAAGTAATCAAATCTATCCAAATTGCTAGATGCCATGCATTATGCGTCATTTATAAGCCTTTACTTAGTGAGCACCAATGATCAGTTTAGAACGATAACTTTAACTGGCCGATCATCTTGACATGTCCACTCCAAATATCATCCGTAACTTTTGATTTAGAGCTCAGAATGACATGAATCCAATACCCACGTTAAACTAGCTCAATTTTCAATATTTTGACAAAATTTTGAGATAGAAATATATATGAAAAAGCGTCCACGTAATGCAATCCATTCCAAACTGCGTGATGCCATGAATTATTTTTCATTTATAAGCTTTTACTGAATGAGCACCAATGATCAATTTAGAATGATCATTCTAACTGGCATATCAACTTGTCATGTCTGAACTAAATCTTCCATAACTTTTGATTAATAGCTCAAAATGACACGAATCCAATGCCCACATTAAGCCAGTTCAACTTTCTATATTATGAAAAATCTGAGATAGAACTAGATACAACAAAGCGTCCAAGTAATCCAATCTATCCAAAACTTGGTGATGCTATGCATTATGCTTCAATTTTAAGCTTGTACTCGATGAGAACCACTGATTAGTTTAGAATGATCACTTTAACTAAGCGATGAACTTGACATGTCTTCACTAAATCGTACGAACTTTTGATTTAGAGCTCAGGATAACATGAATCCAAAGCCCGTGTTAAGCTACCTCAATTTTCTATATTGTGAAAAAATTTGAGAGAGAAATAGAAACGACAAAGCATTCAAGTAATCCAATCCATATCAAACTGCGTGATGCCATGTATTATTTTCATGTATTAGCTTTTACTCATTCAGCACCAATGATCAGTTTAGTATGATCATTTTAACTGGCCGATGTATTTGTCATGTGTGCACTAATTCGTCCTTAACTTTTGATTTATAGCTCATAATGACACGAATCCAATGCCCATATTAAGCTAGTTTAATTTTCTATATTTAGACAGAATTTGAAGAAGAAATATGACAAATCGTCCAAGTAATCCAATCTATCCAAATCTGTGTGATACCATGCATTATGCTTCATTTTAAGTCTTTACTAAATGAGAATAAATGATCAGTTTAGAATGATCACTTTAACTGGCTGATCAACTTGACATGTCCGTCCCAAATCATCTATAACTTTTGATTTTCAAGAATCAAATGCCCACGTTAAGCTAGCTCAATCTTCTATGGTTGGAAAAAATTTGAGATAGAAATAGAGACGACAAAGTTTCCAAATAATCCAATCTAACCCAGACTACGTGATGTCATGCTTTATACTTCATATATAAGTCTTTATTTAATGAGCATCAATGATCAGTTTAGAATGATAACTTATTTGGCTGTTCAACTTGACACGTCCACACTAAATCGTCAGTAACTTTTGATTTAGAGCTCTAAAACATACGAATCCAATGTCCACGTTAAGCTAGCTCAATATTCTGTATTGTAACAAAATTTGGGACCGAAACAGATATGATAAAGTGTCCAAATAATCCAATCTATCCAAAACTGTGTGATGTCATGCATTATGCTTCGTTAATAAGCCTTTACTCAATGAGCACCAATAATCAGGTTAGAGTGATCACTTTAACTGGCCAATCAACTTGACATGTCCTGACTAAATCGTTGGTAACTTTACTTGGTTTCATTAATAAGCCTTTACTCAATGAGCACCAATGATCAGCTTAGAGTGATTACTTTAACTGGCCGATCAACTTGACATGTCCTCACTAAATCGTCCGTAACTTTTGATTTAGAGCTCAGAATAACACAAATCCAACACACATGTTAAGGTAGCTCAGTTTTCTATATTTTGACAAAATTTGAGAGGGAAATAGATAAAAAAGCGTTCAAATATTCCAATATATCCAGAAATGTGTGATGACAAGCATTATTTTTCATTATTAAGCTTTTACTCAATGAGCACCACTGATCAGTTTGGAATGATCACTTTTACTGACCACTCAACTTGACATGTTTGCACTAAATCCTCCGTAACTTTTGATTTAGAGCTCGGAATAACACGAATCTAGTGGAAATGTTAAGCTAGCTCAGTTTTCTATATTGTAACAAAATTTGACACAAAAATAAACACGACAAAGCTTTCAAGTAATCTAATCTATCCAAAACTGTGTGATGCCATACATTATGCTTCTTTTATAAGCCTTTACTCAATGAGCACCAATGATCAGTTTAGAATGATCACTTTAACTGGCCGATCAACTTTACATGTTCGCACTGAATCGTTCGTAACTTTTCATTTAGAGCTCAGAATGACACGAATCCAATTCCCATGTGTAAGCTAGCTCAATTTTATATATTTTGACGAAATTTGAGACAGAAAGAGAGACGACAAATCGTGCAAGTCATCCAATCTATCCCAAAACTGTGTGATGCCTTGCTTTATGCTTCATTTATAAGCCTTGAATTAATGAGAACCAATGATCAGTTTAGAATGATCACTTTAACTGGCCAATAACCTTGACATGTCCGTACTAAATCATCTGTAACTTTTGATTTAGAATTCAGAAACACACGAATCCAATGCCCACGTTAACCAAGCTAAATTTTCTATATTGTAATAAAATTTAAGATGGAAATAGATATGACAAAGCGCCACACTAATCCAATCTATCCAGAACTGTATGATGCCATGCATTTTTCTTCATTAATAAGCCTTTACTCAATGAGCACCAATGATCAGTTTAGAATGATCACTTTTACTGGCCGATCAACTTGACATGTCCGAACTAAATCGTCAATAACTTTTTATTTAGAGCTCAGAATGACATGAATCCAATGCCCACGTTAAGCTAGCTCAATTTTCTATATTTTAACAAAATTTTGAGACGGAAATAGAGACGACAAAGCGTCCAAGTAATCCAATCTATCCAAACTGCTTGATGCCATGCACTATGATTCATTTATAAGCCTTTACTTAATGAGCACCAATGATCAGTTTAGAATGATCAATTTAAGTGGCCACTAAACTGATATGTATGTACTAAATCGCACGTAACTTTTGATTTAGAGCTTAGAATGACACGGATCCAATGCCCATGTTAAGCTAGCTCAATTTTTTGTATTATAACAAAATTTGATACAAAAATAGAAACATTAAAACTTCCAAGTAATCCAATTTATCCAAAACTGTGTGATGCTATGCATTATTCTTCATTTATAAGCCTTTACTCAATGAGCAGCAATGATCAGTTTAGGATAATCATATTAACTGGCCGATCCACTTGACATGTCCGCACTAAATCTTTCGTAGCATTTGAATTTCAGCTCAGAATGACACGAATCCAATGCCCATGTTAAGCTAGATTTCTCTATATTTTTACAAAATTTGAGACTGAAATAGAGACGACAAAGGGTCCAAGCAATCAAGTCTATCCCAAACTACCTGATGTCATGCTTTATGCTTTGTTTATAAGCCTTCACTCAATGATCAGTTTAGAATAATCACTTTAACCGGCTGATCAACTTGACATGTCCGTATTAAATCGTCTGTAACTTTTCATTTAGAGCTCAGAAACACATGAATCCAATGCCCACGTAAAGCTAGCTCAATGTTCTATATTGCAATAAAATTTGAGATAGAAAGAGATACGACAACGCGTCCAAGTAATCCAATCTATCCAAAATTGTGTGATGTCATGCATTATGCTTCATTTCTAAGCCTTTACTCAATGAGCACCAATGATCAGTTTGGAATGATCACTTTAATTGGCCGATCAACTTGACATGTATGCACTAAATCGTCGATAACTATTGATTTAGATATAAGACTGACACGAATCCAATACACACATTAAGCTAGATCAATTTTATATATTTTGACAAAATTTGAGATAGAAGTAGAGACGTCAAAGTGTCCAAGTAATCAAATCTATCCAAACTGCTTGATGCCATGCCTTATGCGTTATTTATAAGCCTTTACTTAATGAGCACCAATGAGCAGCTTAGAACGATCACTTTAACTCGTCGATCATCTTGACATGCCCGCTCCAAAAATCATCTATAACTTTTGATTTAGACGTCATAATGACACGAATCCGATGCCCATGTTAAGCTAGCTCAATTTTCTATATTGTAACAAAATTTGACAAATAAATAGATACGACAAAGCATCCAAGTAATCCATTCCATCCCAATTGCGTGATGCCGATACCATTTATAAGCTTTTACTCATGACCCCCAATGATCAGTTTAGAATGATCACTTTAACTTGCCGATCAACTTGACATATCCACACTAAATCGTTGGGAACCTATGATTTAGGGCTTAGAATGACACAAATGCAATGTCCACGTTAAGCTAGCTCAATTTTCTATATTTTGACAAAATTTGGGAGAGAAAAAGAGACAACAAAGCGTCCAAGTAGTCCAATCTATCCTAAACTACGTGATGCCATGTTTTATGCTTCATTTATAAGTCTTTACTTAATGAGCACGAATGATCAGTTTAGAATGATCACTTAAATTGGCCGATCAACTTGACATGTATGCACTAAATTCGTTCGTAACTTTTGATTTAGTGCTCATAAACACACGAATCCAATGCCCACGTTAAGCTAGCTCAATTTTCTATATTGTAACAAAATTTGGGACAAAAACCAATATGACAAAGCGTCCAACTATTCAAATCCATCCCAAAATACGTGATACCATGCATTATTGTTCATTTATAAGATTTTACTCAATGAGCATTAGTGATTCAGTTTAGAATGATCATTTTAACTTCCCGATAACCTTGACATGTCTGCACTAAATCATCCATAACTTATGATTTATAGCTCAGAATGACACGAATCCATTACCGATATTAAGCTAGTTTAATCTTCTATACTGTGGCAAAATTTGAAACAGAACTAGATACGAAAAATCATCCAAGTAATCCAGTCTATCCCAAACTGCGTGATGCCATGCATTATCCTTCATTTGTTAGCCTTTCCTCAATGAGCACCAATGATCAGTTTAGAATAATCATTTTAACTGTGCGATCCACTTGACATGTCCATACTAAATCGTCCGTAACTTTTGATTTAGAGCTCAGAATGACACGAATACAATGTCCTCGTTATGCTGGCTCAATTTTCAATATTGTGAAAAAATTTGAAACCTAAATAGATACGACAAATCATGCAAGTAATCCAATCCATCTCAAACTGCATGATGCCATGTATTATTATTCGTTTATACGATTTCACTGAATGAGCACCAATAATCAGTTTAAAATGATCATTTTAATTGGCCGATCAACTTGACATGTCCGCACTAAATCGTCCGTAACTTTTGATTTAGTGCTCGGAATGACACCAAATCAACGCCCACGTTAAGCTAGCACAATTTTCTATATTGTGACAAAAATAGATACGACAAAGCATCCAAGTAATCAAATCCATCCCAAAACTGCATGATGAAATGCATTTTTCTTCATTTACAAGCTTTTACTCAATGAGCACCAATTATTAGTTTAAAATGATCACTTTAACTAGCCGATCAACATGACATGTCTACACAAAATCGTCCGTAAATTTTGATTTATAGCTCAAAATGACATGAATCCTATACCCACATTAAGCTAGTTCAATTTTCAATATTGTGACAAAATTTCAGACAGAACTAAATACGACAAAGCGTCCAAGTAATCCAATATATCCCAAACTGCGATATGCCATGCATTATGCTTCATTTATTAGTCTTTCTTCAATGAGCACCAATGATCAGTTTATAATGATCACTCTAACTGGCTGATAAATTTGCCATGTGCACACTAAATCATCTATAACTTTTGATTTAGAGCTCAGAATGACACGAATCCAGTATCCACGATAAGCTAGCTTAATTTTCTATATTTTGAAAAAATTTAGGAAATAAAAAGAGAGAAAAAAGTGTCCGAGTAGTACAATCTATGCCAAACTGTGTGATGCCATGCATTATGCGTAATTTATAAGCCTTTACTTAATCAGCACCAATGATCAGTTTAGAACGATCACTTTAACTGGTCGATCATCTTGACATTTCCGCTCTAAAAATCATCTGTAACTTTTGATTTAGAGATCATAATGACACGAATCTAATGCCAATGTTAAGGTAGCTCAGTTTTCTATATTGTGACAAAATTTGAGACACAAATAGATACGACAAAGCATCCAAGTAATCCATTCCATCCCTATATGTGTGATATCATGCATTATTCTTCATTTATAAGCTTTTACTCAATGAACACCAATGATCAGTTTATAATGATCACTTTAACTCTCGGATCAACTTGACATGTCTACGTTAAATCGTCTGTAACTTACGATTTAGGGCTTTGAATGCACGAATCCAATGTCCACGTTAAACTAGCTCAATTTTCTATATTTTGATAAAATTTGGGAGAGAAAAAGAGACAACAAAGCGTCCAAGTAATCCAATGTATCAGAAATTGTGTGATGCCATGCTTTATGCTTCATTTATAAGCGTTTACTTAACGAGTACCAATGATCAGTTTAGAATGATCACTTAAATTTGCCGATCAACTTGACATGTCCACACTAAATTTGTTCGTAACTTTTAATTTAGAGCTCATAAACACATGAATCCAATGCGCACGTTAAGCTACCTCAATTTTCTATATTGTAACAAAATTTGAGATAGAAATCGATATGACAAAGCATTCAAATAATCAAACCATCCCAAACTACGTGATATCATGCATTATTTTTCATTTATAAGTTTTTACTCAATGAGCATTAATGATCAGTTTAGAATGATCATTTTAACTGGCGAATCAACTTGACATGCATGCACTAAATCGTCCACAACATATTATTTATATCTTAGAATGACACGAATCCAATACCCACATTAAGCTAGTTCAATTTTCTATATTGTTACAAAATTTAAAACAGAGCTAGATAGAAAAAAGCATCCAAGTAATCCAATCTATCCCAAACTGCGTGATGCCATAGATTATCCTTCATTTGTAAGCCTTTCCTCAATGAGCACCAATGATCGGTTTAGAATGATCACTTTAACTGCGCAATCTACTTGACATGTCCATACTAAATCGTCTGTAACTTTTAATTTAGAGCTCAGAATGACACGAATCCAAGGTCCACGTTATGCTGCCAAAATTTTCTATATTGTGAAAAAATTTGAAGCAAAAATAGATACGACAAACAGTGCAAGTAATCCAATCCATCCCAAACTGCATGATGCGAGGCATTATTATTCATTTATAAGCTTTTACTGAATGAGCTCCAACGATCAGTTTGGAATGATCATTTTAATTGGCCGATCAACTTGACATGTCCGCACTAAATCGTCCGTAAGTTTTGATTTACTACTCGGAATAATAACAATCCAACACCCACGTTAAGCTAGCTCAACTTTCTATATTGTGACAAAATTTGGGACAGAAATAGATACGACAAAGCATCCAAGTAATCCAATCCATCCCAAACTGCGTGATGAAATGCATCTTTCTTCATTTACAAGCTTTTTCTCAATGAGCACCATTTATTTGTATAAAATGATCATTTTAACTGTTCGATCAACTTTACATGTCTACAAAAAATTGTCCGTAACTTTTGATTTATAGCTTAAAATGACATGAATCCAATACCCACATTAAGCTAGTTTAATTTTCAATATTGTGACAAAATTTGAGACAGAACTAAAAACGACAAAGCGTCCAAGTAATCCAATTTATCCCAAACTGCGCGATGCCATGCATTATGATTCATTTATTAGCCTTTCTTCAATGAGCACCAATGATCAGTTTAGAATGATCACTTTAACTGGCTGATCAGCTTGATATGTCCACACTAAATCGTCCGTAACTTTTGATTTAGAGCTCAAAATGACACGAATCCAATGTCCACGTGAAGCTAGCTCAATTTTCTATATTTTAAAAAAATTTGGGACATAAAAAGAGACGACCAAGTGTTCAAGTAGTCCAATCTATCCAAAACTGCATGATGTTATGCTTTATACTTCATTTATAAGCCTTTATTTAATGAGCAGAAAATGGTCAGTTTAGAATGATCAACTTGACATATCCGCACTAAATCATCCATAACTTTTGATTTAGAGCTCAGAAACTCATGAATCCAATGCCCACGTTAAGGTAGCTCAATTTTCTATATTGTAACAAAATTTGAAACAGAAATAGATACGACAAATCATCCAAGTAATCTTATCCATCCCAAGCTTCGTGATGCCATGCATTATTGTTCATTTATAAGCTTTTCCTCAATGAGCACCAATGATCAATTAAGAATGATCATTTTAGCTGGCCGATCAACTTGACATGTTTGCACTAAATCGTCCGTAACTTTTGATTTATAGCTCAGAATGACACGAATCCAATACCTGCATTAATCTAATTCAATTTTCTATATTGTGACAAAATTTGGGAAAGAAGCATCCAAGTAATCCATTCTATCCCAAACTGCGTGATGCCATGCATTATGCTTCATTTATTTGCCTTTCCTCATTAATCACCAATGATAAGTTTAGAACGATCACTTTAACTGGCCGATCAACTTGACGTGTCCACACTAAATCGTCCGTATCTTTTGACTTAGAGCTCAAAACGACACGAATCTAATGTCCACGTTAAGGTAATTCAATTATCTATATTTTGACAAAATTTGGGACCGAAAAAGAGACGACAAAGCATCCATGTAATCAATCTATCCCAAACTGAATGATGCCATGGTTTACGCTTCATCTATAAGCCTTTACTTATTGTGCACCAATGGTAAGATTAGAATGATCACTTTAGTTGGCCGATAAACTTGACATGTCCGAACTAAATCGTCCGTATCTTTTGATTTAGAGCTCTGAAACACAAGAATCCAATGCCCACGTTAAGCTAGCCCAAATTTCTATATTGTAACAAAATTTGAGACAGAAATAGATACAACAAAGCGTCCAGGTAATCCAATCTATCCAAACTACTTGATGCCATGCTTTATGCTTCATTTTTAAGCCTATACTTAATGACCACCTATGATTTCGATTAGAATGATCACTTTAACTGGCCGACCCACTTGACATGTCCGCACTAAGTCATCTGTAACTTTTGATTTAGAGCTCTGAATGACACGATTCCAGTGCCCACGTTAAGCTAGAAATGTTTTTATTTTTTGACAAAATTTGAGATAGAAATAGAGACGACAAAGCCTCCATGTAATCCAATCTATCCAAACTGCTTGATGCCATGCATTATGCTTTATTTATAAGCATTTACTCAATGAGCATCAATTATCAGTTTAGAATGATCACTTTAACTGGCCGATCAACTTGACATGTCCACACTAAATCGTCCCTAACTTTTGATTTAGAGCTCAGAATGTCACGAATCCAACGTCCACGTTAAGCTAGTTCAATTTTCTGTATTTTAACAAAGTGTCCAGGTAATCAAATCTATCCTAAACTGCGTGATGTCATGCTTTAGGCTTCATTTATAGGCCTTTACTTAATGAGCACCAGTGGTCAGTTTAAAATTATCACTTTAACTGGGCGATCAACTTGACATGTCCGCACTAAATCGTTCGTAACTTTTGATTTAGAGCTCAGAAACACAAGAATCCAGTGTCCACTTTAATCTGGCTCAATTTTCTATATTGAAACAAAATTTGAGATAGAAATAGATACGAGAAAGCGTCCAAGTAATCCAATCTATCCAAATATCTTGATGCCATGCTTTATGCTTAATTTATAAGCCTATACTTAGTGACCACCTATGATCAGTTTAGAATGATCACTATAAATGGCCGATCAACTTGACATGTCTACACTAAATCGTCCCTAACTTTTGATTTAGAGCTCAGAATGACACGAATCCAATGGCCACGTTAACCTACTCAGTTTTCTATATTCTTACAAAAATTTGAGATAGAAATAGAGGTGACAAAGCGTCCAAGTAATCCAATCTATCCAAACTGCTTGATGTCATGCTTTATGCTTCATTTATAAGCCTCTACTTAATTAGGACCAATGATCAGATTAGAATGATCACATTAACTGGCTCACATTTATAAGTCGTACGTAACTTTTGATTTAAAGCTCAGAATGACCCGAATCCAATGCCC
This sequence comes from Pugionium cornutum, assembly GCA_018901935.1. Classification (NCBI taxonomy): domain Eukaryota; kingdom Viridiplantae; phylum Streptophyta; class Magnoliopsida; order Brassicales; family Brassicaceae; genus Pugionium; species Pugionium cornutum. The sequence goes on from CM032164.1 coordinate 9,169,244, forward strand.
AAGATAAGCTAGATAAATTTTCTATATTTTGACCAAATTTGAGATAGAAGTAGAGACGACAAAGTGTCCATGTAATCCAATATATCCCAAACTGCGTGATGCCATGCCTTATGCTTCATTTATAAGCCTTTAGTCTATGAGCATCAATGATCATTTTAGAATGATCATTTTAACTAGCCAATCAACTTGAAATGTACGTACTAAATCGTCTTTAACTATTGATTTAGTGCTCATAATGACACAAATTCAATGCCCACGTTAGCTTAATTTTGACAAAATTATAGACAAAAATATATAAAACAAAGCGTCCAAGCAATCCAATGTGTCCAAAGCTATGTATGCCGTGCATTATGCTTCATTTATAAGCGTTTACTCAATGAGCACCAACAATCATTTCAGAATGATCACTTTAACTGGCCGATCAACTTTACATTTCCGCTCTTAATCGTCTGTAATTTTTTCTTTTGAGCTCAAAATGACATGAAGCCATTGCCCACGTTAAGCTTGCTAAACATTATTTAATTTGAAAAAATTGAGAAAAAATGGAGATGGCAAAGCGTCGAAGTAATCCCATCTATGCCAAGTTGCGTGATGCCATGCTTTATGCTAAATTTATAAGCCTTTACTTAATGAGAACTAATGATCTATTTAGAATGAACACTTTAACTAGCCGATCAATTTGATATGTCCGCACTAAATCATTTGTAATTTTTTATTTAGAGCTCAGAAACACACGAATCCAATGCCCACGTTAAGGTAGCTCATATTTCTGTATCTTTCACAAAATTTGAGATAGTGACAGAGACGACAAAGCCTCCAAGTAATCCAATCTATCCTAAACTGCGTGATGACATGCATTATGCTTCATTTATAAGCCTTTATTCAATGAGCACTAATGATCAGTTTAGAAAAATGATATTAACTGACCGATCAACTTGACATGTCTGCACTAAATCGTCTGTAACTTTTGATTTTGAGCTCATAGTGACACGAATCCTGTCTCCACGTTAAGCTAGCTAAATTTTATCTATTGTTACCAAATTTGAGGTATAACTAGATACCACAAAGCGTCCAAATAATCCAATCTTTCCTAACATGCATGATGCCATGCATTATGCTTCATTTATAAGACTTTATTCAATGAGCACCAATGATCATTTTAGAATGATCACATTAATTGGCCGATCAACCTGCCATGTCCACACTAAATCGTCCGTAATTTTTGATTTTAAGCTCAAAATAACACGAATACAATGGCCACGTTAAGCTTGCTAAATTTTCTATATTTTGACAAAATTTGTGACAGAAATTGAGACACCAAATCGTCCAAGTAATCCAATCTATCCTATGTTATGTGATGTCATGCTTTATGCTTCATTTATAAGCCTTTACTAATGAGCACCAATGATCACTTTAACTGGCCGATCAACTTCACATATCCACACGAAATCGTTCGTAACTTTTGATTTAGAGCTTGGAAATATACGAATCCAATTCTCACGTTAAGCTAGCTCAATTTTCTATATATTAACAAAATTGAGATAGGAATAGAGACGACAAAGCATCCAAGTAATCCAATCTATCCAAAACTGTGTGATGCCATGCATTATGCTTCACTTATTAGCCTTTACTTAATGAGCGCCAATGATCGGTTTAGAAAAATCAGATTAACAGGCCGAACAACTTGACATGTCCGCACTAAATTGTCCATAACTTTTGATTTTGGGCTCAGAATGACAAGAATACATTGCCCATGTTTAGCTAGCTCAATTTTCTTTATTTTTTCAAAATTTGATACATAATTACATACGAGAAAGCGTCCTAACAATGCAATCAATCCCAAACTCCGTGATGCCTTGCATTATGTTTCCTTTATAAGCCTTTACTCAATGAGCACAATTGATCAATTTAGAATGATCATATTAATTGGCCGATCAACTTGACATGTCCGCACTAAATCGTCTGTAATTTTTTATTTTGAGCTCAAAATGACACGAATCAAATGTCTATGTTAAGCTTGCTATTTTTTTTATTTTGCCAAAATTTGTGATAGAAATAGAGACGACAAAGCATCCAAATAATCCAATCTTTCCCAAACTGAGTGATGCCATGCATTATGCTTTATTTATAAGCCTTTACTTAATGAGCACCAATGATCAGTTTAGAATGATCATATTAACAGGCCAATCAACTTGATATGTCTGCACTAAATCGTTCATAACTTTTGATTTAGAGCTTGGAAACATACGAATCCAATGCCCACGTTAAGGTAGTTCAATTTTCTATATTTTAACAAAATTTGAGATAGATATAGAGACAACAAAGCATCCAAGTAATCTAATCTATCCCAAACTGCGTGATGCCACGCTCTCTGCATCATTTATAAGCCTTTACCTAATAAGCACCAATGATCAGTTTATAATGATCACTTTAACTACCCGATGAACTTGACATGTACGCACTAAATCGTCCGTAACTTTTGATTTAGCGCACCAAAACACACGAACCAAATGCCCACATTAAGCTAGCTCAATTTTCTATATTGTAACAAAATTTGAGACAGAAATAGATACGACAAAGCATCCAAGTAATCCATTCTATCCAAAATTGTGGGATTCCATGCATTATGCTTCATTGATAAGCGTTTACTCAATGAGCACCAATGATCAGTATACAATGATCACTTTAACTGGCCGATAACCTTGACATGTCTGCACTAAATCGTTTGTAACTTTTTATTTAGAATTAAGAATGACACGAATCCAATGCCCACGTTAAGCAAGCTCAATTTCTATATTGTGACAAAATTTGAGAATGAAATAGATACGACAAAGCGTCCAAGTCATCCAATCCATCCCAAACTGTGTGATGCCATGCATTATATTTCATTTACTAGCTTTTACTCAATGAGCACCAATGATAAGTTTAGAATGATCATTTTAACTGGCCGATCAACTTGTAATGTCTGCACTAAATCGTCTGTAACTTTTGATTTATAGCTTAGAATGACATGAATCCAATGCCCAAATTAAGCTAGTTCAATTTTCTATATTGTGACAAAATCTGAGAAATAACTAGACACAACAAAGCATCCCAGTAATCCAATCTATCACAACCGTGATGCCATGCGTTAGGCTTCAATTATAAGCCTTTACTCAATGAGCACCAATGATCAGCTGAGAATGATCACTTTAACTGGCCGATCAACTTGACATGTCCGCACTAAATCGTTTGTTACTTTTGATTTAGAGCTCAGAATGACACGAATCGAATGCCCACGTTAAGGTAGCTCAATTTTCTATATTTTGCAAAATTTGAGACAAAAATATAACAACAAAGCGCCAAAGTAATTCAATCTCTCCAATCTCCTTGATGCCATGCTTTATGCTTCATTTATAAGCCTTTACTTAATGACCACAAATGATCAGTTTAGAATGATCACTTTAACTAGCCGATCAACTTGACATGTCCGCAATAAATCGTTTGTAACTTTTGATTTAGAGCTCAGAAGCACATGAATCCAAAGCCCACATTAAGCTAGCTCAATTTTCTATAGTGTTGCAAAAATTGAGACAGAAATAGATATGACAAAGCGTCTAAGTAATCTAATCTATCCAAAACTGTGTCATGTCGTGCATTATGCTTCATTTATAAGCGTTTTCTCAATGAGCACAATTGATCAGTTTAAAATGACCACTTTAACTCCCCGGTCAACTTGACATGTCCGCAATAAATCATCCGTCACTTTTGATTTAGAGCTTAGAATGATACGAATCCAATGCCCATTGTTAAGATAGCTCAATTTTCTATATTATGACAAAATTTGAGACAAAAATAGAAACGAAAACGTGTCCAAGTAATCCAATCTACCCAAACTGCTTGATGCCATGAACTATGCTTCATTTATAAGCCTTAACTTAATCATCACCAATGATCAGTTTAGAATGATCACTTTAATTAGCCACACAACTTGACATGTCCGCAATAAATCGTCCCTAACTTTTGATTTAGAGCTCAGAATGACATGAATCTAATGCCCACGTTAAGCTAGCTCAATTCTCTATATTGTAACAAAATTTGAGACAAAAATAAATAAGACAGAGTGTCCAAGTAATCCAATCTGTCCCGAACTGCGTGATGCCATGTCTTATGGTTTATTTATAAGCCTTTACTCAATGAGCACCAATGATCAGTTTAGACTGATCACTTTAACTCGCCGATCAACTTGACATTTTCGCACTAAATCGTCCATTACGTTTTATTTTGAGATCAGAATGGCACGAATACAATGCCCAAGTTAAGCTAGCTAAATTTTCTATAGTTTGCAAAATTTGAGACAAAAATAGAGAGGACAAAGCATCCAAGTAATCCAATCTCTCCAATCTCCTTGATGCCATGCCTTATGCTTCATTTATAAGCCTTTACTTAATGACCACCAATGATCAGTTTAGAATGATCACTTTAACTGCACGATCAAGTTGATATGTCCGCAATAAATCGTTTGTAACTTTTGATTTAGAGCTCGGAAGCACATGAATCCAATGCCCACGTTGAGCTTGCTCAATTTTCTATCTTGTGGTAAAATTTGAGACAGAAATAGATACGACAAAGCATCTAAGTAATCTAATATATCCAAAACTGTGCGATGTCGTGCATTATGCTTCATTTATAAGTCTTTTCTCAATGAGCACCAATGATCAGTTTAAAATGACCACTTTAACTCCCCGATCAACTTGACATGTCTGCACTAAATCGTCCGTAACTTTTGATTTAGAGCTTAGAATGATACGAATCCAATGGCCACGTTAAGGTAGCTCAATTTTCTATATTTTGACAAAATTTGAGATAGAATTAGAGATGAAAAAGTGTCCAAGTAATCCAATCAATCCAAAGTGCTTGATGCAATGCATTATGCTTCGTTCATAAGCCTTAGCTTAATCAGCACCAGTGATCAGTTTAGAGTGATCACTTTATATTGTCACGCAACTTGACATGTACGGACTAAATCGTCTGTAACTTTTGATTTAGAGCTCCGGATGACACGAATCCAATGCCCACGTTAAGCTAGCTCAATTCTCTATATTGTAACAAAATTTAAGACCAAAATAGACATGACAAATTGTCTAAGTAATCCAATCTATCCCAAACTGCGTGATGCCATGCCTTATGCTTCATTTATAAGCCTTTACTCAATGAGCAGCAATGATCTGTTTAGAATGATCACTTTAACTGGCCGATCAACTTGACATGTCCGCACTAAATCGTCTATAACTTTTTATTTAGAGCATACAATGACATGAATCCAATCCCCACGGTAAGCTAGCTCAATTTTCTATATTTTGACAAAATTTGAGAGAGAAACGGAGACGATAAAGCGTCCCAGTAATCCAATCTGTCCAAACTCCTTGATGACATGCTTTATGCTTCATTTATAGGCGTTTACTTAATGACCACGAATGATCAGTTTATAATGATCACTTTAACTGGCTAATCAATTTGACATATCTGCACTAAATCATTTGTAACTTTTGATTTAGAGCACTGAAACACACGAATCCAATGCCCACGTTAAGCTAGCTCAATTTTCTATATTATACACAAAAGTAGACACGAGAATGCGTACAAGAAATCCAATCTATCCAAAACTGTGTGATGCCATACATTATTCTTCATTTATAAGCCTTTACTTAATGAGCACCAATGACTAGTTTAGAATGATTTTTAACTGGCCGGTCAACTTGACATATCTGCACTAAATCATCCGTAACTTTTGATTTAGAGCTCAAAATGACACGAATCCAATGCCCACATTAAGGTAGCTAAATTTTCTATATCTTGATAACATTTGAGACAAAAATAGAGACAAAAAGAGTTCAAGTAATCCAATCTATCCCAACTCCTTGATGCCATGTATTATGCTTCATTTATAAGTCTTTACTTAACGAGCACCAAAGATCAGTTTAGAATTATCACTTCAACTGGCCGATCAACTCGACATGTCCACACTAAATCGTCCGTAACTTTTAATTTAGATCTTATTATGACACGAATCCAATGCCCACGTTAAGCTTGATATGGTTTCTATATTGTGACAAAATTTGAGACAGAAATAGATACGACAAAGCGTGCAAGTATTCCAATCCATACCAAACTGCGTGATGCCATGCATTATTTTTCAATATTAAGCTTTTACTAAATGAGCACCAATCAGTGTAGAACGATCATTTTAACTGGCCGATCAACTTGTCATGTCTCCACAAAATCAATAACATTTGATTTATAGCTCAAAATTACACGAATCTAATGCCCACATTAAGCTAGTTCAATTTTCTATATTGTGACAAAATTTGAGGCATAACTAGGTACGACAATGCCTCCAAATAATCAAATGTATCCCAAACTGCCTGATGTCATGGGGTATGCTTCATTTATAAGCCTTTACTCAATGAGCACGAATGACCAGTTCAGAATGAACACTTTAACTGGCCGATCAACTTGACGTGTCCGCATAAATCGTTTGTAACTTTTGATTTAGAGCTAAGAATGACACGAATCCAATACCCACATTAACCTAGCTCAATTTTCTATATTTTGATAAAATTTGAGACAAAAGAGACGACAAACAGTCCAAGTAATCCAATCTATCAAAACTACTTGATGCCATGCATAATGCTTCATTTATAAGCCTTAGCTTAATCAACACTAATGTTCAGTTTAGAATGATAACTTTAACTGGCCACTCAATTTGACATGTCCGCACTAAATCATCTGTTACTTTTTATTTAGAGCTGAGAATTATAAGAATCCAATGCCCACGTTAAGCAAGCTCAATTTTCTATATTGTAACAAAATTTGAGACAGAAATAGAGACAACAAAGCGTCCAAGTAATCTACAATCTGATCCAAACTTCGTTGAGATGCCACTATACTTGACATGTGCTTCATTTATAAGCCTTTACTTAATGAGCACAAATCATCATTTTAGAATAATCAATGATCTCACTAACGCACACTTGACAACTTGACAGCTGTACGCAAGCTCAAATATCATTCGTAACTTTTGATTTTGAGCTCAAAATCATCAAGACTCTTGACATGTGTCTCCGTTGAAGCTCTAGATAAGCTAGTTTCTAAATTTTGACAAAATTTGAGACAAAAGTAGAGACAATAAAGCGTCAAAGTAATCCAATCTATCCCAAACTGTGTGATACCATACATTACTCAATAATCCAATGCCCACGTTAAGCTAGCTCAATATTCTATATTTTCAAAAAAATTTGGGACAGAAATAGGGACAACAAAGCATCCAAGTAATTCAATGTATCCAATACTGTGTGATGCAATGCATTATGCTTCATTTATAAGCCTTTACTCCATGAGCACCAATGATCAGTTTAGAAAAGTCATATTAACTGGCCGGTCAACTTGACATGTCCGCACTAAAGGGTCCGTAACCTTTGATTTAGAGCTCAGAATGACCCAAGTCAATTGCCCCCGTTAAGCTAGCTCAAGTTTCTATATTGTTATAGAGTTTGGGACAAAACCAGATACACAAAGCATACAAATAATCCAATCTATCTCAAACTTAATGAGCGCCAATGATCAGTTTAGAAAAATCAGATTAACAGGCCGAACAACTTGACATGTCCGCACTAAATCGTCCATAACTTTTGATTTTGGGCTCAGAAACACATGAATCCATTGCCCATGTTTAGCTAGCTCAATTTTCTTTATTTTTTCAAAATTTGATACATAATTACATACGAGAAAGTGTCCAAACAATGCAATCTATCCTAAACTCCGTGATGCCGTGCATTATGTTTGCTTTATAAGCTTTTACTCAATGAGCACAATTGATCAATTTAGAATGATCATATTAACTGGCCGATCAACTTGACATGTCCGCACTAAATCGTCCGTAATTTTTTATTTTGAGCTCAAAATGACACGAATCAAATGTCCATGTTAAGCTTGCTAAATTTTCTTTATTTTGCCAAAATATGTGATAGAAATAGAGACGACAAAGCATCCAAATAATCCAATCTTTCCCAAACTGAGTGATGCCATGCATTATGCTTTATTTATAAGCCTTTACTTAATGAGCACCAATGATCAGTTTAGAATGATCATATTAACAGGCCAATCAACTTGATATGTCTGCACTAAATCGTTCATAACTTTTGATTTAGAGCTTGGAAACATACGAATCCAATGCCCACGTTAAGGTAGTTCAATTTTCTATATTTTAACAAAATTTGAGATGGGAATAGAGACGACAAAGCGTCCAAGTAATCCAATCTATCCAAAACTGTGTGATGCCATGCATTATGCTTCACTTATTAGCCTTTACTTAATGACCACCAATGATCGGTTTAAAAAATCAGATTAATAGGCCGATCAACTTGACATGTCTACACGAAATCGTCCATAACTTTTAATTTTGAGCTCAAAATGACAAGAATCGATTGCCCATGTTAAGCTAGCTAAATTTTCTATATTGTAACAAAATTTGAGATTGAACCAGATACGACAAAGTATCCAAATAATCCAATCTATCCTTAATTGCGTGATGCCATGCATTATGCTTCATTTATAATCCTTTACCTAATGAGCACCAATGATCAGTTTAGAATGATCATATTAACTGGCCGATCAACTTGACATTTCCCCACTAAATCATCCGTAATTTTTTTTATTTTGAGCTTAAAATGACACGAATCCAATGCCCATGTCAAGCTTGCTAAATTTTCTTTATTTTGACATAATTTGTGATAGAAATAGAGACAACAAAGTGTCCATGTAATCCAATATACCCCTAGTTGTGTGATGCAATTCTTTATGCTTCATTGAGAAGCCTTTCTTTAATGAGTACCAATGATCAGTTTAGAATGATCACTTCGCGAATCCAATGCCCACGTTAAGCGAGCTCAATTTTCTATATTTTAAAAAATTTTGAGATAGAAAAAGAGTTGGCAGAGCGTCCAAGTAATCCAATCTATCCAAAACTGTATGATGCCAGATATTATGCTTCATTTATTAGCCTTTACTCAATGAGAACCAATAATCAGTTTAGAAAAATCATATTAACTTCTCGAACAAATTGATATATCCGCACTAAATCATCCGTAACTTTTAATTTTGAGCTCAGAATGACACGAATCCATTGAACACATTAAGCTAGCTAAAATTTATATTGTTACAAAATTTGAGACATAACTAGTTAAGAAAAAGCGTCCAAATAATCCAATCTATCCCAAATTGCGTAATGCCATGCATTATGCTTCATTTATATGCCTTTAGTTAATGAGCCCCAAAGATCAGTTTAGAATGATCATATTAACTCGTTGATCAACTTGATATGTTTGCACTAAATTGTCCGTAACTTTTGATTTAGAGCTCAGAAACACACGAATCCAATGGCCACGTTAAACTAGCTCAGTTTTCTATATTTGAATAAAATTTGAGATAGAAATAGAGACGACAAAGACTCCAATTAACCCAATCTATCCAAAACTGTGTGATGCCATGCATTATGTTCATTTATAAATCTTTACTCAATGAGTACCAATGATCAGTTTAGGATAATCATATTAATTGGCCGATAAACTTGACATGTCCAAACTAAATTATCTGTAAATTTTTATTTTGAGCTCAAAATTGCACGAATCCAATGCCCACGTTAATCTAGCTCAATTTTCTCTATTTTTTACAAAATTTGAGACATAATTAGATACGAGTAAGCGTCCAAATAAACCAATATATCCCAAAATGCGTGATGCCATGCAATATGCTTCATTCATAAGCCTTTACTCAATGAGCACCAATGATCAGTTTAGAGTAATCATATTAACTGGCCGATCAACTTGACATGTATGTACTAAATCATCCGTAATTTTTTTATTTTGAGCTTAAAATGACACAAATCCAATGCCCACGATAACCTTGCTTAATTTTCTTTATTTTGACAAACTTTGTGACAAAAATAGAGAGGACAAACGTCCAAGTAATCCAATATATCCCTAGTAGCGTGATGCCATTCTTTATGCTTCATTTAGAAGCCTTTCCTTAATGAGCACCAATGATCAGTTCAAAATGATCACTTTAACTCGCCGATCAACTTGACATGTCTGCACTAAATCATCCGTAAATTTTGATTTAGAGCCCCAAAACACAAGAATCCAAGGCCATTGTTAAGCTAGCTATATTTCCTTTATTTTAACAAATTTTGAGATAGAAATAGAGATTGCACAACGTCCATATAATCCAATCTATCCAAAACTGTATGATGCCAGACATTATACTTCATTTATAAGCCTTTACTCAATGAGAACCAATGATCAGTTTAGAAAAATCATATTAACTTCCTGATGAACTTGATATATCCACACTAAATCGTCCGTAAGTTATGATTTTGAGCTCAGAACGACACGAATCCAATGCACACATTAAGCTAGCTCAATTTTCTATCGTGTTACAAAATTTGAGACAGAACTAGATACAAAAAAGTGTCCACATAATCCAATCTGTCTCAAATTGCGTAATGCCATGCATTATGCTTCATTTATAAGCCTTTAGTTAATGAGCCCCAATGATAAGTTTAGAATGATCATATTAACTGGCTTATAAACTTGATATGTGTTCACTAAATCGTCCGTAACTCTTGATTTAGAAGTCAGAAACACACGAATCCAATGCCTACGTTAAACTACCTCAGTTTTCTATATTTTAACAAAATTTGAGATAGAAATAGAGACGACAAATTGTCCAAGTAATCTAGTCTATCCAAAATTGTGTGATGCCATGCATTATGCTTCATTTATGACCCTTTACTCAATGAGCACCAATGATAAGTTTAGAATAATCATATTAATTGGCCGATCGACTTGACATGTATGCACTAAAATTGTCCGTAACTTTTTATTTTGAGCTCAAAATTACACGAATCCAATGCCCACGTTAAGCTAGCTCTATTTTCTCTATTGTTACAAAATTTGAGACAAAATGAGATACGACAAAGCCTCCAAATAATCTAATCTATCCCTATCTGCGTGATGGCATGCAATATGCTTCATTAATATGCCTTTACTCAATGAGCACCAATGATCAGTTTAGACTGATCATATTAACTGGTCAATCAACTTGACATGTCTGCACTAAATCGTTTGTAATTTTTTTTTTTGAGCCAAAAATGACACGAATCCAATGCCCACGTTAAGCTTGCTAAATTTTCTTTATTTTAACAAAACTTTTGATAGAAATAGAGACAACAAAGCATCTAGTAATCCAATCTATCCCTAACTGTGTGATGTCATGCATTATGCTTCATTTATAAGCTTTTATTCAATGAGCAACAATAATCAGTTTAGAATGATCATATTAACAGGCCAATCAACTTGATATGTCCGCACTAAATTGTGTGTAACTTTTGATTTGGAGCTCAGAAACACACAAATCCAATGCCCACGTTAAGCTAGCTCAATATTCTATATTTTAACAAAATTTGGGACAGAAATAGGGACAACAAAGCATCCAAGTAATCCAATATATCCAAAACTGTGTGATGCCATGCATTATGCTTCATTTATAAGCCTTTACTCCATGAGCACCAATGATCAGTTTAGAAAACTCATATTAACTGGCCGGTCAACTTGATATGTCTGCACTAAAGCGTCCGTAACCTTTGATTTAGAGCTCAGAATGACCCGAGCCAATTGCCCCCGTTAAGTTAGCTCAAGTTTCTATATTGTTATAGAGTTTGAGACAAAACCAGATACACAAAGCATCCAAATAATCCAATCTATCTCAAATTGCATGATGCCATGTATTATGTTTCATTTATAAGCCTTTACTCCATGAGCACTAATGATTAGTTCAGAATGATCATATTAACTGGCCAATCAAGTTAACATGTCCTCACTAAATCGTTCGTAACTTTTGATTAGAGCTCAAAATGACACGAATCTTATGCACACGATAACCTAGCTCAATTTTCTATATTGTAACAAAATTTGAGAGAGAAATAGATACAAAAAAGAGTTCAAATAATCCAATATATCCAAAATTTTGTAATTACATGAATTATGCTTCATTTATAAGGCTTTACTCAATGAGCAGCGATGATCAGTTTAGAATAATCATATTAACGGGCCGATCAACTTGATATGGCTGCAGTAAATCATCTGTAACTTTTGATTTGAGCTCAGCATGACATGAATCCAATGCCCACACTAATCTAGATAAATTTTCTATAGTTTAACAAAATTTGAAACAAAAATAGAGACGACAAAACGTCCAAGCAATCCAATCTATCCAAAATTGTTTGATGTCATGCATTATGATTCATTTATTAGATTTTACTCAATGAGCACCAATGATCAATTTAGAATAATCATATTAACTGGCCGATGAAAATGACATGTCCGCACTAAATCGTTTGTAACCTTTGATTTTGAGGTCAGAATGCACGAATCCAATGCCAAACTTAAGCTAGATAAATTTCTATATTTTAGCAAAATTTGAGACAGAAATATAGACAAAAAAGCATCTAAGTAATCCAATCTATCCATAATTACATGATGCCATGCATTATGCTTGATTTATAAGCGTTTACTCAATGAGCACCAATGATCAGTTTAGAATAATGATATTACTGGTCGATCAACTTGATATGTCCGCACTAAATCGTCTGTAACTTTTGATTTTTAGCTCAGAATGACACGAATCCAATGCCCACATTGACATGTCCACACTTAATTTTCTATATGTTGCAAAATTTGAGGCAGAAATAGAGACGACAAAGCATCCAAGTAAATATATTTATCCTAAACTGCGTGATGTCATTCTTTATGCTTCATTTATAAGCCTTTACTTAATGAGCACCAATGACATGAATCCAATGCCCATGGCAAGGTAGCTAAATTTTCTATATTTTGCAAAATTTTAGACAGAAATAGAGTCAACAAAGCGTCCAAGTAATCCAATATATCCCAAACTGCGTAATGCCATGCTTTATACTTCATTTATAAGCTTTTACTTAATAAGCACCAATGAACAATTTAGAATGATCACTTTAAGTAGCCCATCAACGTGACTTATCCGCACTAAATCTTCCGTAACTCTTGATTTAGAGCTCAGAATGACATGAATCCAATGCTCATCTTAAGCTTTCTCGATTTTCTATATTGTGACAAAATTTGAGTCAGAAATAGAGACGACAAAACATCCAAGTAATCCAATTCCTCCCAAACTCCGTGATCCATGCTTTATGCTGCATTTATAAGCCTTTACTCAATGAGCACCAATGATCAGTTTAGAATGATCACTTTAACTTGAGGATCAACTTGGAATGTCCATGCTAAATCATCGGTAACTGTGATTTAGAGCTCAGAAATAAAGGAATCCAAAGCAAACGTTAACCTAGCTCAAATTTTTATATTGTAACAAAATTTGAGACAAAATAGATACGACAAAGCATCCAATTAATCCAATATATCCAAAACTGTGTGATGCCATGCATTATGCTTTATTCATAAGCCTTTACTAAATGAGCACCAAAGATAAGTTTAGAATAATCATATTAACTGGCCGATCAACTTGACATATTTCCTCTAAATCGTCCGTCAGTTTAAGGCAGCTAAATTTTCTATATTGTCACAAAATTTGAGACAGAAATAGAGATGACAAAGCGTCCACATAATCCAATCTATCCCAACTTCGTGATACCATTGTTTTATACTTTATTTATACGCATTTACTTAAAAAACAACAATGATCAGCTTAGAATTATCACTTTAACAGGCCGATCAACTTGACATGTCTGCACTAAATCGTTTGTAACTTTTGATTTAGAACTCGGAATGACGCGAATATAATGCCCACGTTAAGCTAACTAAATTTTCAATATTTTGCAAAAATTGAAACAAAAATTGAGATGAAAAAAGCATCCATATAATGCAATCTATCCAAAACTGTGTGATGCCATGCATTATGCTTGATTTATAAGCCTATACGCACTGAGCACCAATGTTTAGTTTAGAATAATCATATTAATTGTACAAACTAAATCATCCGTAAGTTTTGATTTTGAGCTTTGAATGACACAAATTCAATGCCCACGTTAAGCTAGCTCAATTTTCTATATTGTGAAAGTTATTGAGAAAGAAATAGATACGACAAAGCATCCAATTAATCTAATCTGTCCCGAACTGGGCGATGTCATGCATTAAGCTTCATTTTTAAGCCTTTACTCAATGGGCACCATTGATCAGTTAAGAATGATCATTTTAACTGGCCGATCAACTTGACATGTCCGCATTAAATCGTCTGTAACTTTTGATTTTGAGGGTAGAATGACACGAATCCAATGCCTACGTTAAGCTAGCTCAATTTCTATATTGTGATAAAATTTGAGCACCAAATAGATATGACAAAGCGTGCAAGTAATCCAATCTATCTTGAACTGCGGGATGCCATGCATTATGCTTGGTTTATAAGCCTTTACTCAATGAGCACCAATGATCAGTTAAGAATGATCATTTTAACTGGCCGATCAACTTGACATGTCCGCACTAAATCGTCCGTAACTTTTGATTTAGATATCAGAATGACACGAATCCAATGCCCACGTTAAGCTAGCTAAATTTTATATATTTTGAAAAATTTGAGACAGAAATAGAGACGACAAAGCGTCCAAGTAATCCAATGTTTCCCAAACAGCGTGATGCCATGCTTTGTACTTAATGAGCACCAATGATGAGTTTAGAATGATCACTTTAACTGGCCGATCAACTTGACATGTCCGCAATAAATCATCGTTTAACTTTTTATTTGAAGCTCATAATCACACGAATCCAATTCCCACGTTAAGCTACGTCAATATTCGATACTTTTTTTAACATTTGAGACAGAAATAGAGACAACAAAGCGTCCAAGTAATCCACTCTATCCAAAACTATGTGATTCCATGCATTATACTTCATTTATAAGTCTTTACTCAATAATTACCAATGATCCGTTTATAAAAATCATATTAACTGGCCGATCAACTTGACATGTACACACTAAATCTTCTGTAACTTTTGATTGAAAGCTTAGAATAACACGTATCCAATGCCCATGTTAATCTAGCTCAATTTTCTATATTGTGACAAAATTTGAAACAGAAATAGATACGGGAATGCGTCCAAGTAATCCAATCTATCCAAAATTGTGTGATCCCATGCATTATTCTTCATTTATAAACTTTTGCTAAGCGAGCACCAATGATCAGTTTAGAATTATCAATTAAACTGGCCGATCAAGTTGTCCTCTCTGCACTAAATCATCCGTAACTTTTGATTTAGACTCCAGAATGACACCAATCGAATGCCCACGTTAAGCTAGCTCCATTTTTTATTTTTTTCACTAAATTTGAGACAGAAATAGAGACGACAAAGCATCAACATAATCCAATCTATCCCAAACTTCGTGATGCCATGCTTTATACTTGATTTCTAAGCCTTCAGTTAAAGAACACCAATGATCAGTTTATAATGATAACTTTAACTAGCCGCTTAACTTAACATGTCCGCACTAAATCGTCCATAACTTTTGATTTAGAGCTCGGAATGACACGAATCCAATAGCGACGAATCCAGTAAAACTATGTGATGCCATGCATTATGCTTCATTTATAAGCCTTTACTCGATGAGCACCCATAATCAGTTTAGAATAATTATATTAACATGCCGATCAACTTGTCATGTCCGCACTAAGTCGTCCGTAAATTTTGATTTTAAGCTCAGAATGACACGAATCCAATGCCTACGTTAAACTAGCTCAATTTTCTTTATTGTGATAAATTTGAGGAAAAAATTGATAAGGCAAAGCATCCAAGTAATCCAAGCTATCCAAAATTGTGTGATTCCATGCATTATGCTTCATTTATAAGCCTTTAC
Source organism: Pugionium cornutum (assembly GCA_018901935.1). Taxonomy (NCBI): domain Eukaryota; kingdom Viridiplantae; phylum Streptophyta; class Magnoliopsida; order Brassicales; family Brassicaceae; genus Pugionium; species Pugionium cornutum. The sequence goes on from CM032164.1 coordinate 9,185,180, forward strand.
TCAATGATCACTAATGATCAGTTTATGATAATCATATTAACTGGCCGATCAGCTTAAATTTCTGCACTAAATCGTCCGTAACTTTTGATTTAGAGTTCAGAATGAAACAAATCCAATGCCCACTATAACCTAATTCAATTTTCTATATTGTGACAAAATTTTGGACAGAAATAGACACAACAAAGCGTCTAAATAATCCAATCTATGCCAAACTACGTGATGGCATGGATTATGCTTCATTTATAAGCCTTTACTCAATGAGCACTAGTGATCAGTTTAGAATGATCATATTAACTCGCCGATCAACTTGACATATCTACACTAAATCATCCGTAACTTTTGATTTTGACCTTAGAATGACAGAAATCCAATGCCCACGTCAAGCTAGCCCATTTTTCTATATTGTGACAAAATTTGAGATAGAGCTAGCTACAAGAAAGGGCCCAAGTAATCCAATCTATCCCAAACTATGTGATGGCACACATTATGATTCATTTATAAGTCTTTACTCAATTAGCACCATTGATGAGTTTAGAATAATCATATTAACTGGCCGATCAACTTGACACGTCCAAATTAAAATGTTTGTAACATTTGATTTAGACCTCAGAATGACACGAATCCAATGCCCACGTTAAGCTTGCTAAGTTTTCTATATTTTGCAAAATTTAAGACAGAAATTATTCCAATTATTCCAATCTATCCAAAACTGTGTGATGTCGTGCATTATGCTTCATTTATAAGTTTTCAGCACCAATGATCAATTTAAAATAATCATATTAACTGGCCGATGAACTTGACATGTCCGCACTAAATCGTCAGTAACTTTTGATTTTAAGCTCAGAATAACACGAATCCAATGCCCATGTTAAGCTAGATAAATTTACTATATTTTAAATAAATTTGATACATATAGAGAGAAGACAAATCATCCAAGCAATCCAATCCATCGAAAAATGTGTGATGCCATGCATTATGTTTCATTTATAAGCCTTTACTCAATGACCACCAATGATCAGTTTAGAACAATTGAATTAATTGGCCGTTCAACTTGACATGTCTGCAATAAATCGGCCGGAACTTTTAATTTAGAGCTCAGAATGACACGAATCCAATGCACACGTTAGGCTAGATAAATTTTCTGTATTTTCAAAAAAATTGGAGACAGAAATAGAGAAGACAAAGCATCTAAGTAATCAAATCTATACAAAACTGTGTGGTGCCATGCATTATGCTTTATTTATTAGCCTTTATTCAATGAGCACTAATGATCAGTATAGAATAATCATACTAACTGGCCAATCAACTTGACATGTTCGCACTAAATCGTCTGTAAGATTTGATTTTGAGCTTAGAATGACACGAATCTAGTGCTCACAATAATGTTGCTAAATGTTCTAAATTTGGACAAAATTTGAGACAGAAATAGAGACGACAAAGCATCCATGTAATCCAATCTTTCCCAAACTTTGTGATGCCATGTTTTATGCTTCATTTATAAACATTTACTTAAACTGCACCAATGATCGGTTTAGAATGATCACTTTAACTGGTCGATTAACTTGATATGTCCACATTTAATCTTCCATAACTTTTGATTTAGTGCTCAAAATGACATGAATCTAACGTCTATGTTAAGGTAGCTCAATTTTCTATATTGTAACAAATTTTGAGACAAAAATAGATACGACAAAGCATCCAAGTAATTTAATCTATCCAAAACTCTATGATACCATGCATTATGCCTCATTTACAAGCCTTTACGCAATGAGCACCAATGTTCAATTTAGAATTATCATTTTAACTGGCCAATCAACTTGTCATGTCTGCACTAAATCGTCCGTAACTTTTGATTGAGAAGTCAGAATGACACCAATCGAATGCCAACGTTAAGCTAGCTCAATTTTCTATATTCTCATAAAATTTAAGACTCAAATAGAGACGACAAAGTGTTCACGTAATCCAATCTATCCCAAACTTTCTGATGCCATGCTTTGTACTTCATTTATAAGCCTTGACTTACAAAACAACAATGATCAGCTTAGAATGATTACTTTAACTGCCGATCAACTTGAGATGTCCACACTAAATTGTCTGAGCTTTTGATGTAGAGCTCGGAATGACACAAATCCAATGCCGATGTTAAGCTAGCTAAATTTTCTATATTTTACAAAATTTGAAACAAAAATTGAGACGACAAAGCGTCCAAGTAATCCAATCTATCCAAAACTGTGTGATGCCATGCATTATGCTTGATTTATAAGCATCTACCAATGAACGACAATGATCAGTTTAGAATAATCGTATTAACTGGCCAATTACCTTGACATGTACACACTAAATCGTCCTTAACTTTTGATTTTTAGCTCAGAATGACACAAATCCAATGCCCATGTTAAGCTAGATAAATGTTGTATATTTTAAAAACATTTGAGACCGAAATAGATATGACAAAGCGTCCAAGTAATCCAATCCATCCGAAACTGCGTGATGCCATTCATTATTGTTCGTTTATAAGCTTTTACTAAATAAGCACTAATGATTCGTTCAGAATGATCATTTTAAGTGGCCGATCAACTTGACATGTTTGCACTAGTTCGTCCATAAGTACTGATTTATAGCTCAGAATGATATGAATCCAATACCCACATTAAGCTAGATAAATTTTCTATATTCTGAAAAAAGTTATATGAAAAAGCATCCAAGTAATCCAATCTATCCCGAACTGTGTGATGCCATGCATTATGCTGCATTTATTAGCCTTTCCTTAATGAGCACCATAATCAGCTTAGAATGATTATTTTAACTGGCCGATTAACTTGACATTTCCATACTAAATCATTCGTAACTTTTGATTTAGAGCTCAGAATGACACGAATCCAATGCCCACATTAAACTAGGTCAATTTTCTATATTGTGATAAAATTATAGACAGAAATAGAGACGACAAAGCGTCCACGTAATCCAATGTATCCCAAACTGCGTGACGTCATGCATTACGCTTCATTTTTATGCTTTTAATCAATGAGCACTAGTGATCAGCTAAGAATGATCATTTTAACTAGCCGATCAACTTGACATGTTTGCACTAAATCGTCCCTAACTTTTAATTTAGGCCTCCGAATGATACGAATCCAATGCCTACGTTAAGCTAGCTCAATTTACTATATTGTGATAAATTTGAAACAAAAATAGATACAAAAAAGCATCCAAGTAATCTAATATATCCCGAACTCAATGAGCACCCACGATCAGTTTAGAATAATCATTTTAACTGGCCAATTAACCTGACATGTTTGTACAAAATCTCCATAACTTTTGCTTTATAGCCCATAATGGCACGAATCCAATGCCGACATTAAGCAAGCTCAGCTTTATATATTGTGACAAATTTTGAGACAAAAATTAGATACGGCAAAGCATCCAAATAATCCAATCTATCTTGAACTACGTCATGCCATGCATTATGCTTCATTTGTAAGTATTTACTCAACCAGCAACAATGATCAGCTTAGGATAATCATATTAACTAGCCGATCAACTTGACATGTCCACACTAAATCTTTAGTAACTTTTGAATTAGAGCTCCAAATGACACGAATTCAATGCACACGTTAAGCTAGGTCAATTTTCTATATTGTGACAAAATTATAGACAAAAATAGAGACGAAAAAGCATCCAAGTAATCCAATCTATCCCAAATTGTGTGATGCCATGCATTATGCTTCATTTATAAGCTTTAAGTCAATGAGTACCAATGATCAGTCTAGAGTGATCATATGAACTGGCCAATCAACTTGACATGTCCGCACTAAACCGATCGTAACTTTTGATTCAGAGCTCCTAATGACTCGAATCCAATGCACACATTAAGCTAACTCAATTTTATATATTGTTACAAAATTTGTGACTAAAATAGATACGACAAAGCATTCAAGTAACCAAATCTATCCCAAACTACGTGATGCCATGCATTATGGTTCATTTATAAGCCGTTACTCCATAAACACCAATGATTAGTTAAGAATGCTTATTTTAATGGGATGATCAACTTGACATGTCCGCACTAAATCGTTTGTAACTTTTGATTTAACACTCCGAATGACACAAATCAAGTAGCCACGTTAAGCTAGCTCAATTTTCTGTATTGTGACAATATTATATACCGAAATAGAGATGAAAAAGCGTCCAAGTTATCCAATCTATCCCAAACTGCGTGATGCCATGCATTATGCTTCATTTATAAGCTTTTAATCAATGCGTACCAGTGATTAGTTAAGAATGATCTCTTTAACTGGCCGATCAACTTGACATGTCCACACCAAATTGTCCGTAACTTTTCATTGAGAGCTCCGAATGACACGTTAAGCTAGCTCAATTTTCTATATTGTGACAAAATTTGTGACAGAAATAGATAGGAAAAAGCGTCCAAGTAATCCAATCTATTTAGAACTACAAGATGTCATGGTTTATGCTTCATTTATAATCGTTTACTAAATGAGCACCAATGGTCGGTTTAGAATGATCATTTAATTGGCCGATCAACTTGACATGTCTGCACTAAATCGTCCATACCTTTTGATTTATAGCTCGTAATGACACAAATCAAGTACCCACGTTAAGCTAGCTAAATTTTTTATATTTTGACAAAATTATAGACAAAAATGGAGACGACAAATCGTCCAAGTAATCCATTCTATCCCAAACTTCATTATGCCATGCATTATGCTTCATATATAAGCTTTTAATCAATGAGCACCAATGATCACTTAAGAATGATCATTTTAACTTGTCGATCAACTTGACATATCCGCACTAAATTGTCAGTAGCCTTTAATTTCTAGCTTTTAATGACACGAATCCAATGCCCATGTTAAGCTAGCTCATTTTTCTATATTGTGACCAAATTTGAAACAAAAATAGATACCCAAATTCTCCAAGTGATCCAATCTATTCCGAACTGCGAGATGCTCTGCATTATGCTCTAAACAAATGAACAGTTTAGAATGATCATTTTAACTGTCCGATCAACTTGACATATATGCGCTATATCATCCATAACTTTTGATTTATAGCTCATAATGACACGAATCCAATGCCCACGTTAGGCTAGCTCAATATGCTATATTGTCACAAAAGTTGAGACAAAAACATATACGAAAAAGCGTCCAAGTAATCCAATCTATCGTAGACTGCGTGATGCCATGCATTATGCTTCATTTATAAGCCTTTACTCAACGAGCACCGATAATCAGAAGAATGATCATTTTAACTTCCCGATCAATTTGACATGTCGCACCAAATCATCCGTAACTCACGAATCCAATGCCCACATTAAGCTAGCTCAGTTTTCTATATTGTAACAAAATTTAAGAAACAAATACATACAACGAAGCATCCAATTAATCCAATATATCCCAAACTATGTGATGCCATGCATTATTCTTCATTTATTAGCTTTTACTCAATGAGCACCAATGATCGTTTAGAATGATAATATTAACTTGCCGCTCAACTTGACATGTCCGCACTAAATCGTCCGTAACTTTTGATTTCAAACTCAAAATGATACGAATCAAATGACCACGTTAAGGTAGCTCAATTTTCTACATTCTAAAAAAATTTAAGACTAAAACTGCTTCGACAAGTCCTCCAAGTAATCAAAATTACGTGATGTCATGCATTATGCTTCATTTATAAGCCTTTACTAAATGAGCACCAACGATCAGTTTAGGATGATCAATTTAACTGGCTGATCAACTTGACAAGTTTGCACTAAATCGTCAGTAACTTTTGATTTATAGCTCAGAATGAGACGAATCCAATGCACATGTTCAGGTAGTTCAATTTTTATATTGAAATAAAATATAAGACTAAAATTTCTTCAACAAGTCCTCCAAGTAATCAAACTCCGTGATGCCATGCATTATGCTTCATTTATAAGCTTTACTCAATGAGCACCAAGGATCAATTTAGAATGATCACTTTAACTGGCCGATTAACTTGACATGTCCACTCTAAATCGTATGTAAGTTTTGACTTAGAGCTCAGAATGACATGAATCCAATTCCCACGTTAAGCTAGCTAAAATTTTTTATATTTTGACAAAATTTGAAACAGATATAGGTACGACAAAGCATCCAAGTAATCCAATATATCCCGAATTGCGTGATGCCATGCATTATGCTTCATTTTAAGCCTTTATTCAATGAGCACCAATGATTAGTATAGAATGATCACTTTAACTGGTCGATCAACTTGACATATCTGCATTTAATCGTCCGTAACTTTTGATTAGAGCTCAGAATGACACGAATCCAATGCACACGTTAATCTATCTCAAATTTTTTATATTTTGACAAAATTTGATATAGATATAGGTACGACAAAGCATCCAAGTAATCCAATATATCTCGAATTGCGTGATGCCATGCATTATGCTTCATTTTAAGCCTTTATTCAATGAGCACCAATGATCAGTATAGAATGATCACTTTAACTCGTCGATCAACTTGACATATCTGCATTTAATCGTCCGTAACTTTTGATTTAGAGCTCAGAATGACAGGAATCGACTGCCCACGTTAATCTCACTCAACTTTTTATATTGTGACAAAATTTGAGAGAGAACTAGATACGACAAAGCGTCCAAGTAATCTAATATATCCCAAACTGCGTGATGCAATGCTTTATGCTTCATTTATAAGCGTTTACTTAATGAGCACCAATGATCACGTTAGAATGATGAATTTAATTGGGCGATCAACTTGACATATCCGCCAAAAATTGTCTGTAAACTATGATTTAGAGCTCAGAATAACAGGTATCTAATGCCCACATTAAGCTAGCTCGATGTTTTATATTGTGCCAAAATTTGAAACATAAATAGATACGAAAAAGCGTCAAGTAATTAAATATATCTCGAATTGCGTGATGCCATGCAGTATGCTTCCCTTATAAGCGTTGACATGGGCGATACACTTGACATGTTTGCACTAAATCGTCCATAACTTTTGATTTATAGTCATAATGACAGGAATCCAATGCCCGCATTAAGCTAGCTCAATTTTCTATATTGTGACAAAATTTGAGATAGAAATAGATATAAAAAGCATTCAAGTAATCTAAGCTAGACAAAACTGCATGATACCATGCATTTTGCTTCATTTATATGCCTTTACTCAATGAGCACCAATGATCAGTTTAGAATGTTCACTTTAACTGGCCGATCAACTTGACATTTCCGCAGTAATTCGTCCGTAATTTTTTATGTACAGCTGAGAATGACACGAATCCAATGCCCACATTCAGCTATCTCAATTTGTTTATTGTGATAAAATTTAAGACAAAAATTGCTTTTGCAAGTCCTCCAAGTAATCAAATCTTTCCAAAACTACGTGATGTCATGCATTATGCTTCATTTATAAGCCTTTAATCAATTAGCACCAATGATCAGTTTAGAATGATCAATTTAACTAGGTGATAAACTTGACATGTCCGCACTAAATCGTTCGTAACTTTTGATTTAGAGCTTAGAATGACACGAACCAAATGCCTACGTTAAGCTAGACCAATTTTATATATTGTGAAAATGGTTTAGACAGAAATAGATACAACAATGGGTCCATGTAATCCAATCTAACCCAAACTTCGTGATGTCATACATTATGCTTCATTTATATGCCTTTATTCAATGAGCACAAATGATCAGTTAAGAAAAATCACTTTAACTAGCGGATCAACTTGACATGCCAGCACTAAATCGTATGTAACTTTTGATTTAGAGCTCAGAGTGACCCGAATCCAATGCCCACCTTAAGCTATCTCAATTTTCTATACATTGAAAAAATTTAAGATAGAAATAGATACGAAAAAGTGTTCAAGTAATCCAATATAGCCAAAACTGCTTGATTCCATGCATAATGCTTCATTAATACGCCTTTACTCAATGAGCACCAATGATAAGTTTAGAATGATCACTTTAATTGGCCGATCACTTTGACAAGTTCACATTAAATCGACTGTAACTTTTGATTTAGAGCTCTGAATGACACGAATCCAACGCCCACATTAAGCTAGCTCAATTTTCTATATTCTGTCGAAATTTGAGACAGAAATATATACGACAAAGCATCCAAGTAATCCAATCTGTCCTGAACTACGTGATGTACTGCATTATGCTTCATTTATAATCTTCTACTGAATGAGCACCAACGATCAGTTTAGAATGATCACTTTAAGTAGGCGATCAACTTGATATGTTCGCACTAAATCGTCCGTAACTTTTGATTTAGAGCTCAGAATGACACAAATCCAATGCCCTTGTTAATCTAGCTCAATTTTCTATATTGTGACAAAACTTGAGACAGAAATAGATACGACAAAGCATCCAAGTTATCCAATCTATCCTGAACTGCGTGATGTCATGCATTATGCTTCATTTATAAGCCTTTACTCAATGAGCACTAATGATCAGTTTAGAATGATCACTTTAACTGGCTGATCAATTTGACACGAATCCAGTGCCCACGTTAAGCTAGCTCAATTTTTTATATTGTGATAAAATTTTGGACTAAAATGGCTTCGACTAGTCCTCCAAGTAACTAAATCTATGAAAAACTTCATGATGGGATGCATATTGCTTTATTTATAAGAATTTACTGAATGCGCACCGATGATCAGTTTAGAATCATCAACTTGAGATGTATACACTAAATCATACATAACTTTTGATTTGTAGCTCATAATGACACGAATCCAATGCCCACGTTAAGCTAGATCTATTTTCTATATTGTGACAAAATTTGAAATAGAAATAGATACGAGAAAGCATTCAAGTAATCCATTCTAGCCAAAACTGAGTGGTGTCAGGCATTATGCTTCATTTATAAGCCTTTAATCAATGATCAGATCACCAGTGATCAGTTTAAAACGATCATTTGAACTGGTGGATCAACTTGACATGTCTGCACTAAATCGTCCATAACTTTTGATTGAGAGCTCAGACAGAAACAAATTCAATGCCCACATTAAGCTAGCTATATTTTTTATATTGTGACAGAATTTGAGACAAAATTGATACGAAATACCATCCATGTAATCCAATCTATCTCGAACTGCATGATGACGTGCATTATGTTTCATTTATAATCCTTTACTCAATGAGAAACAATGATCAAAAGAATGATCACTTTAACTGGCGATCAACTTTACATGTCGCACTAAATCGTCCATAACTTTTTATTTAGATCTTAGAATGACACGAATCCAATGCCCATGTTAAGCGAGCTCAATTATCTACAATGTGACAAAATTTGACACTGAAATATATACGACAAAGCGTGCAAGTAATCCAATCTATCCCAAACTGTGTGATGCCATGCATTATTCTTCACTTATAAGCTTTAACTGAATGAGCACCAATGATCAGTTTAGAATGATCATTTTAACTTGTCGATCAAGTTGATATGTCCGCAATAAATCGTCCATAACTTATGATTTATTGCTTAGAATGATACTAGTCCAATGCCCACGTTAAGCTAGCTCAATTTTTTATATATTGTGACAAAATATGAGACAGAACAAGATACGACAAAGCGTCCAAGTAATTCAACCAATTCAACACTGCGTGGTGTCATGCTTTATGCTTCATTTATAAGAGTTTACTTAATGAGCGCCTATGATCAGTTTATAATGATCACTAGAACTGGCCGATCAACTTGACATGTCCGCACTAAATCGTTTGTAACTTATGATTTAGAGCTCAGAATGACACAAATCCAATGCCCACGTTAACCTACCTCAATTTTCTATATTGTGACAAAATTTGAGACAGAAATAGATACTACAAAGCATCCAAGTAATAGAATCTATTCTGTACTGCGGGATGCCATGCATTATGCATCATTTATAAGCCTTTACTCAATGAGCACCAATGATCAGTTAAGCATGATCATTTTAACTGGCCGATAAACTTGACCTTTCCACACTAAGCCCTTACTCATTGTGCATTAAATCGTGCATAACTTTTGATTTATAGCTTAAGTTTTGATTTAGAGATCATTTTAAGTGGCCGATCAACTTCACATGTCTGCACTTAATCTTCCGTAACTTTTGATTTAGAGCTAAGAATGACACGAATCCAATGCCCATGTTACTCTAGCTCAGTTTTCTATTTTGTGATAAAATTTTAGATAGAACTAGATTTGACAAAGCGTCCAAGTCATCCAATCTATCCGAAACTGTGTGATGCCATGTTTTATCCTTCATTTATAAGCGTTTACTTAATGAGCACCAACGATCAGTTTAGAATGATCACTTTAACCTAAGGATCTACTTGACATGTTCGCACTAAATCGTCCGTAATTTTTGATTATATAGCTCAGAATGACATGAATCCGATATCCACGTTAAGATAGCTCAATTTTCTATATTGTGAAAAGATTTGAGACAAAAATAGATACGACAAAGTGTCCCTGTAATCTAATCTATCCCAAACTGTGTGATGCCATGCATTATGCTTCATTTATAAGCTTTTACTCAATGAGCACGAATTGTCAGTTAAGAATGATCATTTTAACTGGTCGAGAACTTGACATGTCCGCACTAAATTATCCGTAACTTTTGAATTAGAGCTCTGAATGAAACGAATCCAATCCCCACGTTAAGCTAGCTCAATTTGTTAACATTGTGATAAAAAATTTAAGACTAATATTGCTTTGACAAGTCTTCCAATATTGTGACAAAATTTGAGACATAAATAGATACAACAAAGCGTTCAAGCAATCCAATCTATCCCGAACTGTGGGATGCCATGCATTATGCTTCATTTATAAGCCTTTAGTCAATGAACACCAATAATCAGTTTATAATGATCACTTTCACTGGCCGATCAACTTGATATATCCGCACTAAATCATCCCTAACTTTTGATTTATAGTCCAGAATGACACGAATCCAACGCCCATGTTAAGCAAGCGCAATTTTCTATATTGGGACATAGTTTGAGACAGAAATATATATAAAACAGCGTTCAAGTAATCCAATCTAGCCAAAATTGTGTGATGCCATGCATTATGCTTAATTTATAAGCGTTTACTTAATGAGCACCATTGATCAGTTAAGAATGGTCAATTTAACTGGCCGATCAACTTGACTTATCCGCACTAAATTGTCCGTAACTAATGATTTATACCTCAGAATGACACGAATCCAATGCCCACGTTAATCTAGCTCAATTCCATATTGTAACAAAATTTGAGACAGAAATAGATAAGAAAAAGCGTCCAAGTAATCCAATCTATCCCGAACTGCGTGATGTCATGCATTATGCTTCATTTATAAGCCTTAACTCAATGAGCACCAATGATCAGCTTAGAATGATCAGTTTAACTGGCCGATCAACTTGACATGTCTGCACTAAATCATTCGTAACTTTTGATTTAGAGCTCTGAATAACACAAATCCAATATCCACGTTAATCTAGCTAAATTTTCTATATTGCAACGAAATTTGAAACAGAAATTGATACGAAAAAGTGTTCAAGTAATCCAATATAGCCAAAACTGCGTGATGCCATGCATTATGTTTCATTTGTAAGCCTTTACTCACTGAGCAACAATGTTTAGTTTAGAATGATCAATTTACCTGGGCAATCAACTTGACATCTCTGCAATAAATCATCTATAACATTTGATGTATAGCGCATAAAGACATGAAGATTTGTTTAGAATGATCAATATAACTGGGCGATACACTTGACATGTTTGCACTAAATTGTCCATAACTTTTGATTTATTGCTCATAATGACAGGAATCCAATGCCCGCATTAAGCTAGCTTAATTTTCTATATTGTCGCAAAATTTGAGTTAGAAATAGATACAAAAAGCGTTCAAGTAATTTAAGCTTGACAAAGCTGTGTGATGCCATGCATTTTGATTCATTTATATGCCTTTTCTCAATGAGCACAAATGATCAGTTTAGAATGTTCACTTTAACTGGCCGATCATCTTGACATTTCCGCACTAAATTGTCCGTAAATTTTGATTTAGAGCTCAAAATGACACGAATCCAATGCCCACGTTCAGCTAGCTCAATTTTTTTTGTATTGTGATAAGATTTCAGACAAAAATTGCTTCAGCAAATCCTCCAAGTAATCAAATTTTCCAAAACTACTTGATATCATGCATTATGCTTCATTTACAATCCTTTAATCAATGAGCACCAATGATCAGTTTAAAATGATCAATTTAATAGGGCGATCAACTTGACTAAATCGTACGTAACTTTTGATTTAGAGCTCATAGTGACCCGAATCCAATGCCCACGTCAAGCTAGCTCAATTTACTATATTTTGAAAAAATTTGAGAGAGAAATAGATGCGAAAAAGTGTTCAAGTAATCCAATATAGCCAAAACTGCATGATTCCATGCATAATACTTCATTTATAAGCCTTTACTCAAGGAGCACCAATGATCAGTTTAGAATGATCATTTTAACTGGCCGATCAACTTTACATGTCACACTAAATCATCCATTACTTTTGATTTAGAGCTCAGAATGACACGAATCCAACGCCCATGTTAAGCTAGCTCCATTTTCTATATTGTGACACAATTTGAGAAAGAACTAGATACAAAAAAGCATTCAAGTAATCCAATCTATCCAAAATTGTGTGATGCCATGCATTAGCTTAATTTATAAGCCTTTACTCAGTGAGCAGCAATGATCAGTTAAGAATGATCACTTTAACTGGCCGATCAACGTGACAAATCCGCACTAAATAGTCTGTAACTTATGATTTAGAGCTCTGAATGACACGAATCCAATGCCCATGTTAAGCTAGCTTAATTCAATATTGTGACATAATTTGAGATAGAAATAGATAAAACAAAGCCTCCAAGTAATCCAATCTATCCCGAACTGCGTGATGTCATGCATTATGTTTCATTTATAAGCCTTAACTCAATGAGCACCAATGATCAGTTTAGAATGATAAGCTTAACTGGCCGATCAACTTAACATGTCTGCACTAAATCATCCGTAACTTTTGATTTAGAGCTCAGAATATCACGAATCCATGTCCACGTTAAGCTAGCTTAGTTTTATATATTGCGACAAAATTTGAGACAAAAATTGATACGAAAAAGCGTTCAAGTAATCCAATCTAGCCAAAACTGCGTGATGCCATGCATTAACTTAATTTCTAAGCCTTTACTCATTGAGCACCAATGATCAGTTAAGGATGATCACTTTAACTAGCCGATCAACTTGACATATCCTCACTAAATTGCCGTAGCTTCTGATTTGAGCTCACAATGACACAAATCCAATGCCATTGTTAAGCATGCTCAATTCAATATTGTAACAAAATTTGAGACAGAAATAAATAAGAAAATGATCCGAGTTAGAGCTCAAAATGATACGAATCAAAAGCCCACATTAAGCTAGCTCAATTTTCTATATTGTGATAAAATTTGAGGCAGAAATAGATTCGACAAAGTATCCAAGTAATCCAATCTATCCCGAGCTGTGTGATGTCATGCATTATACATCATTTATAGCCTTTACTCAATGAGCACCAATCATTAGTTAGAATGATCATTTTAACTGGCCGTTCAACTTGTCATGTCCGCACTAAATCGTCCGTATCTTTTGATTTAGAGCTCAGAATGACACGAATCCAATGCCCATGTTAAATTTGCTGAATTTTCTATATTATGATAAAATTTGAGACAAAAGTAGATACGACAAAGCATCCAAGTAATCCACTCTATCCCTAACAGCGTGATGTCATGCATTATGCTTCATTTGTAAGCTTTTTATTCAATGAGCACCAATGATCAGTTTAGAAAGATCACTTTAAGTGGCCGATCAACTTGACATGTCCGCACTAAATCGTCCATATCTTTTGATTTAGAGCTCAAAATGACATGAATCAAATGCCCACGTTAAGCTAGCTGAATTTTCTATGATGAGACAAAATTTGAGACAGAAATAGATACGGCAAAGCATCCAAGTAATCCAATCTATCCTGAACTGCGTGATGTCATGTATTTTGCTTCGTTTGTAAGCCTTTTACTCAATGAGCACCAATGATCAGTTTAGAACGATCACTTTAACTGGCTGATCAACTTGATATGTCTGCACTAAATCGTCAGTAACTTTTAATTTACAGCTCTTAATGACACGAATCCAATGCCCACATTAAGCTAGCTCAATTTTCTATATTGTGACAAAATTTGAGACCGAAATAGATACGAAAAAGCGTCCATGTAATCCAATCTATCCTGAACTTTGTGATGCCATGCATTATATTTCATTTATAAACATTTACTCAATGAGCACCAATGATCAGTTAAGAATGATCACTTTAACAAGCTGATAACCTTGACATGTCCGCATTAAATCGTCCAAACTTTTGATTTAGACATCAGATTGGCACGAATCCAATGACCACGTAAAACTAGATCAATTTTCTGTATTGTGAAAAACTTTGAGACGGAAATGGATACGACAAAGCGTACAAGTAATCCAATCTATCCTGAACTGCGTGATGTCATTCATTATGCATCATTTATAAGTCTTTACTCAATGAACACCAATTATCAATTTAGAATGATCACTTTAACTAGCCGATCAACTTGACATTTCTGCACTAAATTGTCCGTAACTTTTGATTTAGAGCTCAGAATGACACGAATCCGATGCCTACGTTAAGATAGCTCAATTTTCTATATTCTGACAAAATTTGAGACAGAAATAGATAGAACAAAGCATCTATGTAATCAAATCCGTCCCAAACTTTGTGAGGCCATACATTATGCTTGATTTCTATGCCTTTACTCAATGAGCACCAATGATCAGTTACGAATGACCACTTTAACTGCCCGATCAACTTGACATGTCCACACTAAATTTTCTGAACTTTTGATTTAGAGGTCAGACTGGCACGAATCCAATGCCCACGTTAAACTAGCTCAATTTTCTATATTGCGACAAAATTTGGGACATAAATAGATACGACAAAGCGTCCATGTAATACAATCTATCCCGAACTGCATGATGCCATGCATTATGCTTCAATTATAAGCCTCTACTTTATGAGCACCAATGATCAGTTAAGAATGATCACTTTAACTTGCTTATCAACTTGACATGTCCGCACTAAATCGTTCGTAACTGATGAGTTAGAGCTCAAAATGACACGAATCCATTGCCCATGTTAAGCTAGCTCAGTTTTCTATATTGTGACAAAATATGAGACAGAAATAGATACAAAAAAGCGTCCAAATAATCTAATCTGTCCTGAACTATGTGATGTCATGCATTATGCTTCATTTATAAGTTTTTACTCAATGAGGACAATTGATCAGTTTAGAACGGTCACTTTAACTGGCCGATCAACTTGACATGTCAACACTAAATCGTTCGTAACTTTTTATTTAGAGTTCAGAATGACATGAATCCAATGTCCACGTTAAGTGGCTCAATTTTCTATATTGTGACACAATTTTAGAGAAAAATAGATACGACAAAGCGTTCAAGTAATCCAATCCATCCCAAACTGCGTGATGCCATGCATTCTTTTTCGTTTATAAGATTTTCAAAATGAGCACCAATGATGAGTTTAGAATGATCATTTTAACTGGCCGATAGACTTGACATGTCAACAATTACTCAGTGCGCACCAATGATCAATTTCAAATAATAATATTAACTGGCCGATCAACTTCACATGTTTGCACTAAATCATACGTAACTTTTATTTAGAGCATGCCCATGTTAAGCTAGCTCAATTTTCTATATTTTGACAAAATTTTGAGACAAAGCGTCCAAGTAATCCAATCTATCCAACCTACTTAATGCCATGCATTATGCTTAATTTATAAGCCTTTACTTATTGATCAACAATGATCCGTTTAGAATGATCACTTTAACTGGCCACTCTACTTGACATGACCGCTCTAAATCATTCGTAACTTTTTATTTGGAGCTCTGAATGACACAAATCTAATGCCCACGTTAAGCTAGCTCAATTTTCTATATTGAAGCAAAACTTGAGACAGAAATAGATACGACAAAGCGTCCAAGTAATCCAATCTATCCAAAAATGTGAGATGCCATGCATTATACTTCATTTATAAGCCTTTACTTAATGAGCACGAATGATCAGTTTAGAATGATCACTTTAACTGGCCAATCATCTTGATATGTCTGCACTAAATCGTTCGTAACTTTTGATTTTAGAGCTCAGAGTGATACGAATCCAATGCCCATATGAAGCTAGCTCAAGTTTCTATATTGTTACAAAAATTGAGTCAGAACTAGATACGACAAAGCGTCCAACTAATCCAATCTAACCCAAACTGCGTGATGCCATGCATTATGCTTCATTTATAAGCCTTTACTCAATGAGCACCAATGATCTATTTAGAATAATCATATTAACTGGTCGATCAACTTGACATGGCCACCCTAAATCGTCCGTAACTTTTGATTTAGGGCTCAGAATGACACGAATCCAATGCCCATGTTAACCAAGCTCAATTTTCTACATTTTGACAAAATTTTAGACATAAATAGAGACGACAAAGCGTCCAAGAAATCCAATCTATCCCAAACTGCGTGATGTCAAGCATTATGGTTCATTTATAAGCCTTTACTCAATGAGCACCAATGATCAGTTTAGAATTATTAGTTTAGAATTATCATTTTAACTAGCCGATCAACTTGTCATGTTGGCACTAAATGGTCCATAACTTTTAATGTATAGCTTAGAATGACATGAATCCATGCCCAAATTAAATTTCGATATTGCGAAAAAATTTGAATTAGAACTAGATACGAGAAAGCATCCAAGTAATCCATGTAATCCAATATATGGATTGGATACTTTGTCGTATCTATTTCTGTCTCAAATTTTGTCACAATCTAGAAAATTGAGCTAGCTTAACGTGGGCATTGGATTCGTGTTATTTTGAGCTCTAAATCAAAATTTACAAACGATTTAATGCGGACGTGTCAAGTTGATCGACAAGTTAAAGTGATCATTCTAAACTGATCATTGGTGCTCATTGAGTAAAGGCTTATAAATGATGCATAATGCATGACATCACACAATTCAGGGTAGATTGGATTACTTGTACACTTTGTCGTATCTATTCCAGTCTCAAATTTTGTCACAATATAGAAAATTGGGCTAGCTTATCGTGGGCATTGGTTTGGTGTTATTTTGAGCTGTAAATCAAAATTTACGGACAATTTAGTGCGGACATGTCAAGTTTATCGGCCAATTAAAGTGATCATTCTAAACTGATCATTGGTGCTCACTGAGTAAAGGCTTATAAATGATGCACAATGCATAACATCACACAGTTCGGGATAGATTGTATTACTTGGACGCTTTGTCGTATCTATTTTAGTATCAAATTTCGTCACAATATAGAAAATTTAGCTAGCTTAACGTGGGCATTGGATTCATGTCCTTATGAGCTCTAAATCATAAGTTACGAACGATTTAGTGCGGACATGTCAAGTTGATCGGGCAGTTAAAGTGATCATTCTTAACTGATCATTGGTGCTAATTGAGTAAAGGCTTATAAATAAAGCATAATGCATGGCATCATGAATTTTGTGACAGATTGGATTACGTGGACTATTTGTTCTATCTATTTCTATCTCAAATTTGGTCACAATATAGAAAATTGAGCTATCTTAACGTGGGCATTGGATTTGTGTCATTCTGAGATCCAAATCAAAAGTTAGGGACGATTTAGTGCGGACATATCAAGTTGATCGGCTAGTTAAATTGATCATTCTTAACTGATCATTTGTGCTCATTAAGTAAAGGCTTATAAATGAAGCATAATGCATGGTATCATGCAGTTTTGGCTAGATTGGATTACTTGAACGCTTTTTTGTGTCTATTTCTGTTACAACATAGAGAATTGAGCTAGCTTAACGTGGGCATTGGATTCTTGTCATTCTAAACTCTAAATCAAAAGTTAGGGACGATTTAGTGCGGACAAGTTGATCGGCCAGTTAAAGTGATCATTCTAAACTGACCATTGGTGCTAAAGGCTTATAAATGAATAATAATGAATGGCATCATGCAGTTTTGGCTAGATTGGATTACTTGAACGCTTTTGAATCTATTTCTATCTCAAATTTTGTCACAATATAGAAATTTGAGTTAGCTTAACGTGGGCATTGGATTCGTGTCATTCTGAGTTAATCGGCCAGTTAAGTTAATCGACCAGTTAAAGTTATTATATTAAACTGATCATTGGTGCTCATTAAGTAAAAGCTTATAAATGAAGCATAAAGCATGTCATCACACATTTTGGGATAGATTGGTATACTTTGACGCTTTGTCATCTTTATTTCTATTTCAAATTTTGTCAAAATATAGAAAATTAAGCTAGCTTAATGTGGGCATTACATTCGTGTCATTCTGAGCTCTAAATGAAACGTTAGTCACGATTTAGTGCGAATATTTTAAGTTAATTGGCCAGTTAAAATTATCATTTTAAACTGATCATTGGTGCTCATTGAGTAAAAGCTTATAAATGAAGCATTATGCATGGCATCACACAGTTTTTGATAGATTGGATTACTTGGATGCTTTTTCCTATCTATTTCAATCTCAAATACTGTTTCAATATAGAAAATTGAGCTAGCTTAACATGGGAATTGGATTTGGGTCATTCTGAACTCTAAATCAAAAGTTAAAGACGATTAAGTGCGGACATGTCAAGTTTATCGGCTAGTGAAAGTGATCATTCTAAACTGATCATTGGTGGTCATTGAGTAAAGGCTTATAAATAAAGCATAAGGAATGGCATCACGCATTTTGGGATAGATTGGATTTCGGCGCTTTGTCGTATCTAGTTCTAATTCAAATTTTGTCACAATGCCCACGTTAAGCTACCTCAATTTTCTATATTGTGACAAAATTTGAGACAGAAAAAGAGGTGACAAAGCGTCCAAGCAATCCAATCTATCCTAAACTGCGTGATGTCATGCATTATGCATGATTTATAAGGTTTTACTCAATGAGCACCAAAGATCAGTTTAGAATGATCACTTTAACTGCCCGATCAACTTGACATGATCGCACTAAATCGTTCGTAACTTTTTATTTAGAGCTCAAAATGACATGAATCTAATGCCCACGTTAAGCTAGCTCAATTTTCTATATTGCGACAAAATATGAGGTAGAAATAGATAAGACAACACGTTAATGTAATCCAATCTATCCTGAACAGCGTTGTGTCATGCATTATACATCATTTATAAGCCTTTACTCAATGAGCACAAATGATCAGTTTAGAATGATAACTTAATTGGCCGATAAATTTGACATATCCGCAATAAATCGTCCGTAACTTTTGATTTAGAGCTCAAAATGACACGAATCCAATGTCAATGTTAAGCTAGCTCAATTTTCTATATTGTGATAAAATTTGAGAAAGAAAATTTGAACGACAAAGCGTCCAAGTAACTCAATCCATCCCAAACTGCTTGATGGCATGCATTCTTCTTTATTCATAAGCTTTTACTCAATGAACAGCAATGATGAATTTAGAATGATCTATTTAACTGGCCGATCAACTTGACATATCTGCACTAAATCGTCCATAACTTTTGATTTATAGCTCGGGATGATACAAATCAGATACACACATTAATCTAGTTCAATTTTCTATATGGTGACAAAATTTGAGACAAAACTAAATATAACAAAGCGTCCCAGAAATCCAATATATCCCAGATTACATGATGCCATGCATTATGCTTCATTTATTAGCCTTTCCTCAATGAGCACCAATGATCACTTTAAATGGCCGATCAACTTGACATGTCCTCACTAAATCATTGGTAACTTTTGATTTAGGGCTCAAAATGACACGAATGCAACGTCCACATTAAGCTAGCTCGATTTTCTATATTTTGACAAAAGTTGGGGCAGAAAAAGAGACGACAAAGCATCCAAGTAATCCAATCTATCCCAAACTGCATGATGCCATGCATTCTCCTAGATTTATTGGACTTTCCTCAATGAGCACCAATGATCAGTTTAGAATGATCACTCTAACTGGCCGATCAACTTGACATGTCCAGACTAAATCGTCAGTAACTTTTGATTTAGAGCTCAGAATGACACGAATTCAATGTCCACATTAATCTAGCTCAATTTTCAAAATTTTGACAAAATTTGGGACCAAAAAAGAGACGACAAAGCGTTCAAGAAATCTAATCTATCCCAAACTTCGTGATGCAATGCTTTTTCTTTATTTATAAGCCTTTACTTAATGAGCACCAATGATCAGTTTAGAAAGATCACTTTAACACGCCGATAAACTTGACATATCCGCACTAAATCGTCCGTAACTTTTGATGGAAACACATGAATCCAAAGCCCACCTTAAGCTAGCTCAATTTTCTATATTGTAACAAAATTTGAGACAGGAATAGATATGAAAAAACGTCCAAGTAATCCAATACATCCCAAACTACGTGTTAACATGCATTATTGTTCATTTATAAACTCATACTCAATGAGCACCAATGATTAGTTTAGAATGATCATTTTGACTGACTGATTAACTTCATATGTATGCACTAAATCGTCCATCACTTTTGATTTATAGCTCTGAATGACCCGAATCCAATACCCACATTAAGCTAGTTCAACTTGCTATAGTGTGACAAAATTTGTGACAAAATTTGAGACAATACTAGATACGGAAAAGAACCCAAATAATCCAATCTATCCCAAACAGCGTGACGACATGCATTATGCTTTATTTATTAGCCTTTCCTCAATGAGCACCATTGATCAGTTTAGAACGATCACTTTAACTGGCCGATCAACTTGACATGTCAACACTAAATCGTTCGTAACTTTTGATTTAGAGTTCAGAATGACATGAATCCAATGTCCACGTTAAGTGGCTCAATTTTCTATATTTGACACAATTTTAGAGAAAAATAGATACGACAAAGCGTTCAAGTAATCCAATCCATCCCAAACTGCGTGATGCCATGCATTCTTCTTCGTTTATAAGATTTTCAAAATGAGCACCAATGATGAGTTTAGAATGATCATTTTAACTGGCCGATCAACTTGACATGTCAACAATTACTCAGTGAGCACCAATGATCAATTTCAAATAATAATATTAACTGGCCGATCAACTTCACATGTTTGCACTAAATCGTACGTAACTTTTATTTAGAGCATGCCCATGTTAAGCTAGCTCAATTTTCTATATTTTGAAAAAATTTGAGACAAAAATTTGAGACAAAGCGTCCAAGCAATCCAATCTATCCAACCTACTTAATGCCATGCATTATGCTTAATTTATAAGCCTTTACTTAATGATCAACAATGATCAGTTTAGAATGATCACTTTAACTGGCCACTCTACTTGACATGACCGCTCTAAATCGTCCATAACTTTTTATTTGGAGCTCTGAATGACACAAATCCAATGCCCACGTTAAGCTAGCTCAATTTTCTATATTAAAGCAAAACTTGAGACAGAAATAGATACGACAAAGCGTCCAAGTAATCCAATCTATCCAAAGATGTGAGATGCCATGCATTATACTTCATTTATAAGCCTTTACCTAATGAGCACGAATGATCAGTTTAGAATGATCACTTTAACTGGCCGATCATCTTGATATGTCTGCACTAAATCGTTCGTAACTTTTGATTTTAGAGCTCCGAATGACACGAATCCAATGCCCATGTTAACCAAGCTCAATTTTCTACATTTTGACAAACTTTGAGACATAAATAGAGACGACAAAGCGTCCAAGAAATCCAACCTATCCCAAACTGCGTGATGTCAAGTATTATGGTACATTTATAAGGCTTTACTCAATGACCACCAATGATCAGTTTAGAACTATCAGTTTAGAATGATCATTTTAACTGGCCGATCAACTTGTCATGTCGGCACTGAATGGTCCATTACTTTTAATGTATAGCTTAGAATGACATGAATCCATGCCCAAATTAAATTTCGATATTGTGACAAAATTTGAATTAGAACTAGATACGACAAAGCGTCCAAGTAATCCAATCTATCCCAAACTGCGTGATGTCATGGATTTTCCTTCATTTGTAAGCCTTTACTCAATGAGCACCAATGATCAGTTTATAATGAGCACTTTAACTAGCAGATCAAATTGACATGTCTGCACGTAATCGTCCATAACTTTTGATTTAGACCTCTGAATGACACGAAACCAATGCGCACATTAAGCTAGTAAACCTTTCAATATTGTAACAAAATTTTGAGACAGAACTAGATATGACAAAGCGTCGAAGTAATCCAAACTATCCCAAAATGCGTGATACCATTCCTTATGCTTTATTTATAAGCCTTTACTCAATGAGCACCAATGATCAGTTTAGAATGATCACTTTCACTAGACGATAAACTTGACATGTCCGCACTTAATCGTCTGTAACTTTTGATTTAGAGTTCAGAATGACCCGAATCCAATTCCCACGTTAAGCTCGCTCAATTTTCTATATTGAAACAATATTTGAAATTGAATAGATAGGACAAAGCATCCAAGTAATCCAATCTATCGAAAACTGTGTGATGCCATGCATTATGCTTCATTTATAAGCCTTTACTCAATGAGCACCAATGATCAGTTTAAAATAATAATTTTAACTGGCCAATCAACTTAAAATATTCGCACTAAATCGTGACTAACTTTTCATTTAGAGCTTTGAATGACACGAATGTAATGCCCACATTAAGCTAGCTTAATTTTCTATATTTTGACAAAATTTGAAATAGAAATAAAGACGACAAAACGTCAAAGTATACCACTCTATCCCAAAATGTGTGATGCCATGCTTTATGCTTCATTTATAAGCTTTTACTTAACGAGCACCAATGATCAGTTTAATATAATAACTTTAACTGGCCAGTTAACTTGACATGACTGCACTAAATCGTGCATAACAATTTATTTAGAGCACGCCAACGTTAAGCTAGCTCAATTTTCTATATTTTGACAAAATTTGAGACGGAAATAGAGACGACAAAGCGTCCTAGTAATCCAATCTATCCCAAAATGTGTGATGCCATGCTTTATGCTTCATTTATAAGCCTTTACTTAATGAGCACCAATGATCAGTTTAGAATGATCAGTTTAACTCGCCGATCAACTTGACATGTCCGCAATAAATCATCCGTAACTTTTTATTTAGAGCCAAAATGACACGAGTCCAATGCCCATGTTAACCTAGATCAATTTTCTATATTTTGACAAATTTGAGACAGAAATAGAGACTACAAAGCGTACAAGTAATCCAATTAATCCCAAACTGTATGATGTGATTCTTTATGCTTCATTTATAAGCCTTTACTCAATGGGCACCAATGATCAGTTTAGAATGATAACTTTAACTGGCCGATCAACTTAACATGTCCGCACAAAATTGTCCGTAATGTATGATTTAGAGCTCAGAAACACACGAATCCAATGCCCACGCTAAGCTAGCTCAATTTTCTATATTGTAACAAAATTTGAAACTAAAATAGATATGACAAAGTTTCTAAATAATCCAATCTATGAAAAAATGTGTGATGCCATGCATTATGCTTGATTTATAAGCTTTTACTCAATGAGCACCATTGATCAGTTTAGAATGATCACTTTAACTAGCCGATCAACTTGATATATCTGCAATAAATTGTCCGTAACTTTTGATTTATAGCTCAGAATGACACGAATCTATTTCCCACATGAAGCTAGATATATTTTCTATGTTGTGGCAAAGTTTGAGGCAGAACTAGATACTACTAAGCGTCCAAGTAATCCAATTTATCCCCAACTGTGTGATGCCATGCATTATACTTCATTTATAAGCCTTTACTCAATGAGCACCACTGATCAGTTTAGAATAATAATATTAACTTTCCGATCAACTTGACATGTTGACCTTAAATTATTCTTAGCTTTTGATTTTGAGCTCAGAATTGTGTGATGCCATGCATTATGATTCATTTATAAGCCTTTACTCAATGAGCACCAATGATCAGTTAAAAATGATCAGTTAAAAATGATCAGTTAAAAATGATCAGTTAAAAATTATCAGTTTAGCTGGCCGATCAACTTGACATGTACGCACGAAATCATCCGTAACTATTGATTTAGTGCTCAAAATGACACGATTCCAATGCCCACATTAAGCTAGTCTGATTTTCTATACTTTGACAAAATTTGAGACACGGCTCGAAAAGGCGTTCAAGTAATCCAATCTATCCCAAAATGCGTGATCCCATGCATGCTTCATTTATAAGCCTTTACTCAATGAGCACCAATGATCAGTTTAGAATGATCACTTTAACTGGGCGATCAACTTGACATGTCCGCACTAAATCGTTCGTTACTTTTGATTTAGAGCTCAGAAAGACACGAATCCAATGCTCACGTCAATGTAGCAAAATTTTCTATATTGTAGCAACATTCGAGACACAAATAGATACGACAAAGTGTCCATTTAATCCAATCTATTCCAAACAGCGTGTGCCATTCTTTATTTTTCATTGGTAAGCTTTTACTCAATGAGCAGCAATGATCATTTTAACTAGCCGATCAACTTGTCATGTCGGCATTAAATTGCTTATTACTTTTGATTAATAGCTTAGAATGACACGAATCCAATGCCCACATTAAGTTAGTTGAATTTTCTGTATTGTGACAAAATTTGAAACAGAACAAGACACGACAAATCGTCCATGTAATCCAATCTATTTAAAATGCGTGATGCCATGCATTATGCTTCATTTATAAGCCTTTACTCAATGAGCACCAATGATCAGTTTAGATTGATCACTTTAACTGGCCGATCAAATTGACATTTCCGCACTAAATCGTGTGTATTTTCCAATTTAGAGCTCAGAAACACACGAATCCAATGCCCACGTTAAGCTAGCTCAATTTTCTTTATTGATAAAAAAATTGAGACAGAATTAGATATGAAAGCATCCAAGTAATCCAATCTATCCAAAACTGTGTGATGCCATGCATTATGCTTCATTTATAAGTCTTTACTCAATGAGCACCAATGATCAATTCAGAATGAGCACTTTAACTAGCCGATCAACTTGACATGTCTGCACGTAATCGTTCGTAACTTTTGATTTATACCTCTGAATGACACGAATCCAATGCGCACATTAAGCTAGTACAACTTTCAATATTGCGACAAAATTTTGAGACCAAACTAGATACGACACAGCGTCGAAGTAATCCAATCTATCCCAAAATGCGTGATGCCTTTCCTTATGCATTATGCTTCATTTATAAGCTTTTACTCAATGAGCACGAATTGTCAGTTAAGAATGATCATTTTAACTGGTCGAGAACTTGACATGTCCGCACTAAATTATCCGTAACTTTTGAATTAGAGCTCTGAATGAAACGAATCCAATCCCCACGTTAAGCTAGCTCAATTTGTTAACATTGTGATAAAAAATTTAAGACTAATATTGCTTTGACAAGTCTTCCAATATTGTGACAAAATTTGAGACATAAATAGATACAACAAAGTGTTCAAGCAATCCAATCTATCCCGAACTGTGGGATGCCATGCATTATGCTTCATTTATAAGCCTTTAGTCAATGAACACCAATAATCAGTTTATAATGATCACTTTCACTGGCCGATCAACTTGATATATCCGCACTAAATTGTCCCTAACTTTTGATTTATAGCCCAGAATGACACGAATCCAACACCCATGTTAAGCAAGCGCAATTTTCTATATTGTGACACATTTTGAGACAGAAATATATATAAAACAGCGTTCAAGTAATCCAATCTAGCCAAAATTGTGTGATGCCATGCATTATGCTTAATTTATAAGTGTTTTACTCAATGAGCACCATTGATCAGTTAAGAATGGTCAATTTAATTGGCCGATCAACTTGACTTATCCGCACTAAATTGTCCGTAACTAATGATTTATACCTCAGAATGACACGAATCCAATGCCCACGTTAATCTAGCTCAATTCCATATTGTAACAAAATTTGAGACAGAAATAGATAAGAAAAAGCGTCCAAGTAATCCAATATATCCCGAACTGCGTGATGTCATGCATTATGCTTCATTTATAAGCCTTAACTCAATGAGCACCAATGATCAGCTTAGAATGATCAGTTTAACTGGCCGATCAACTTGACATGTCTGCACTAAATCATCCGTAACTTTTGATTTAGAGCTCTGAATAACACAAATCCAATATCCACGTTAATCTAGCTAAATTTTCTATATTGCAACGAAATTTGAAACAGAAATTGATACGAAAAAGTGTTCAAGTAATCCAATATAGCCAAAACTGCGTGATGCCATGCATTATGTTTCATTTGTAAGCCTTTACTCACTGAGCAACAATGATGAGTTTAGAATGATCAATTTACCTGGGCGATCAACTTGACATCTCTGCAATAAATCATCTATAACATTTGATTTATAGCGCATAAAGACATGAAGATTTGTTTAGAATGATCAATATAACTGGGCGATACACTTGACATGTTTGCACTAAATTGTCCATAACTTTTGATTTATTGCTCATAATGACAGGAATCCAATGCCCGCATTAAGCTAGCTCAATTTTCTATATTGTCGCAAAATTTGAGATAGAAATAGATACAAAAAGCGTTCAAGTAATCTAAGCTAGACAAAACTGCATGATGCCATGCATTTTGATTCATTTATATGCCTTTACTCAATGAGCACCAATGATCAGTTTAGAATGTTCACTTTAACTGGCCGATCATCTTGACATTTCCGCACTAAATTTTCCGTAACTTTTGATTTAGAGCTCAGAATGACACGAATCCAATGCCCACATTCAGCTAGCTCAATTTTTTTGTATTGTGATAAGATTCCAGACAAAAATTGCTTCAGCAAGTCCTCCAAGTAATCAAATCTTTCCAAAACTACTTGATATCATGCATTATGCTTCATTTACAATCCTTTAATCAATGAGCACCAATGATCAGTTTAGAATGATCAATTTAACAGGGCGATCAACTTGACATGTCCGCACTAAATCGTACGTAACGTTTGATTTAGAGCTCATAGTGACCCGAATCCAATGCCGACGTCAAGCTAGCTCAATTTACTATATTTTGAAAAAATTTGAGAGAGAAATAGATGCGAAAAAGTGTTCAAGTAATCCAATATAGCCAAAACTGCATGATTCCATGTATAATACTTCATTTATAAGCCTTTACTCAAGCAGCACCAATGATCAGTTTAGAATGATCATTTTAACTGGCCGATCAACTTTACATGTCACACTAAATCATCCATTACTTTTGATTTAGAGCTCAGAATGACACGAATCCAACGCCCATGTTAAGCTAGCTCCATTTTCTATATTGTGACACAATTTGAGAAAGAACTAGATACAAAAAAGCATTCAAGTAATCCAATCTATCCAAAATTGCGTGATGCCATGCATTAGCTTAATTTATAAGCCTTTACTCAATGAGCAGCAATGATCAGTTAAGAATGATCACTTTAACTGGCCGATCAACGTGACAAATCCGCACTAAATAGTCTGTAACTTATGATTTAGAGCTCTGAATGACACGAATCCAATGCCCATGTTAAGCTAGCTTAATTCAATATTGTGACATAATTTGAGATAGAAATAGATAAAACAAAGCCTCCAAGTAATCCAATCTATCCCGAACTGCGTGATGTCATGCATTATGTTTCATTTATAAGTCTTAACTCAATGAGCACCAATGATCAGTTTAGAATGATAAGTTTAACTGGCCGATCAACTTTAGATGTCTGCACTAAATCATCCGTAACTTTTGATTTAGAGCTCAGAATATCACAAATCCATGTCCACGTTAAGCTAGCTTAATTTTATATATTGCGACAAAATTTGAGACAAAAATTGATATGAAAAAGCGTTCAAGTAATCCAATCTAGCCAAAACTGTGTGATGCCATGCATTAACTTAATTTATAAGCCTTTACTCATTGAGCACCAATGATCAGTTAGGGATGATCACTTTAACTAGCCGATCAACTTGACATATCCTCACTAAATTGCCGTAGCTTATGATTTGAGGTCACAATGACACGAATCCAATGCCAACGTTAAGCAAGCTCAATTCAATATTGTAACAAAATTTGAGAGAGAAATAGATAAGAAAATGATACGAGTTAGAGCTCAAAATGATACGAATCAAAAGCCCACATTAAGCTAGCTCAATTTTCTATATTGTGATAAAATTTGAGGCAGAAATAGATTCGACAAAGTATCCAAGTAATCCAATCTATCCCGAGCTGTGTGATGTCTTGCCTTATGCATCATTTATAGCCTTTACTCAATGAGCACCAGTCATTAGTTAGAATGATCATTTTAACTGGCCGTTCAACTTGTCATGTCCGCACTAAATCGTCCGTATCTTTTGATTTAGAGCTCAGAATGACACGAATCCAATGCCAACGTTAAATTTGCTGAATTTTCTATATTGTGATAAAATTTGAGACAAAAATAGATACGACAAAGCATCCAAGTAATCCACTCTATCCCTAACTGCGTGATGTCATGCATTATGCTTCATTTGTAAGCTTTTTATTCAGTGAGCACCAATGATCAGTTTAGAATGATAACTTTAACTGGCCCATCAACTTGACATGTACGCACTAAATCGTCCGTAACTTTTGATTTACGGCTCAGAATGACACGAATTAAAATGCCCACATTAAGCTAGCTCAATTTCTATATTGTGATAAAATTTGAGACCAAAATTGATACGATAAAGTGTCCAAATAATCCAATCTATCCCGAACTACGTGATGTCATGCATTATGCTTCATTTATAAGCTTTTACTCAATGAGCATCAATGATCAGTTTAAGAATGATCACTTTAACAGGGTGATCAACTGGACATGTCTGCACTAAATTGACCATAACTTTTGATTTAGAGCTCGGAATAATACGAATCCAATGCACACGTTAAGCTAGATCAATTTTCTATATTGTCACAAAAATTTCAGACATAAATAGATACAAAAAGCGTTCAAGTAATCTAATCTAGCCAAAAATGCGTGGTGCTGTGCATTATGCTTCATTTATCAGCCTTTACTGAATGAGCACCAATGATCAGTTAAGAATGATAACTTTAACTAGGTGATCAACTTGACATGTCTGCACTAAATCATCCATTAGTTTTGATTTAGAGCTCAGAATGTCACGAATTCAATGCCCACATTAAGCTAGCTCAATTTTCTATATTATGACAAAATTTGAGACCGAAATTGATACAACAAAGCGTCCATTTCAACCAATCTATCCCTAAATTTGTGATGTCATGAATTATACATCATTTGTAAGCCTTTTATTCAATGAGCACCAATGATCAGTTTAGAATTATCACGTTAACATCCCGATCAACTTGACATGTTCGCACTATATCTTCTGTAACTTTTTATTTACAGCTTAGAATGACACGAATCCAATGCCCACATTAAGCTAGCTCAATTTTTCTATATTGTGGCAAAATTTGAGACAAAAATAGATACGACAAAGCATCCAAATAATCCAATCTATCCAAACCTACGTGATATCATGAATTATGCTTCATTTCTAAGCTTATACTCAATGAACACCAATGATCAGTTTAGAATGATCATTTTAACTCGGTGATCAATTGGACATGTGTACACTTAATTGAGTATAACTTTGGATTTAGTGCTCGGAATAACACGAATCCAATGCCCACGTTAAGCTAACTCAATTTATTATATTGTGACAACATTTAAAACAGAAATAGATATAGAAAGCGTTCAAGTACTCCAATCTAGCCAAAAGTGCGTGATGCCATGCATTATGATTCATTTATAAGAATGATCACTTTAACTAGCCGATCAACTTGACATGTCTGCACCAAATCATGTGTAACTCTTGATTTAGTGCTTAGAATGAACGAATCCAATGTCCGTATTAAGCTAGATCGATTTGCTATATTGTGAAAAAAATTTGAGACAAAAATAGATACGACAAAGCGTCCAAATAATCCAATCTATTCTAACCTATGTGATGTCATGCATTATACTTCATTTATAAGCTTTTACTCAATGAGCACCAATGATCAGTTTAGAAAGATCACTTTAAGTGGCCGATCAACTTGACATGTCCGCACTAAATCATCCATATCTTTTGATTTAGAGCTCAAAATGACATGAATCAAATGCCCACGTTAAGCTAGCTGAATTTTCTATGATGAGATAAAATTTGAGACAGAAATAGATACGGCAAAGCATCCAAGTAATCCAATCTATCCTGAACTGCGTGATGTCATGTATTTTGCTTCGTTTGTAAGCCTTTTACTCAATGAGCACCAATGATCAGTTTAGAACGATCACTTTAACTGGCTGATCAACTTGACATGTCTGCACTAAATCGTCAGCAACTTTTAATTTACAGCTCGAAATGACACGAATCCAATGCCCACATTAAGCTAGCTCAATTTTCTATATTGTGACAAAATTTGAGACCGAAATAGATACGAAAAAGCATCCATGTAATCCAATCTATCCTGAACTTTGTGATGCCATGCATTATATTTCATTTATAAACATTTACTCAATGAGCACCAATGATCAGTTAAGAATGATCACTTTAACAAGCTGATAACCTTGACATGTCCGCATTAAATCGTCCAAACTTTTATTTAGACATCAGATTGGCACGAATCCAATGACCACGTAAAACTAGATCAATTTTCTGTATTGTGAAAAACTTTGAGACCGAAATGGATACGACAAAGCGTCCAAGTAATCCAATCTATCCTGAACTGCATGATGTCATTCATTATGCATCATTTATAAGCCTTTACTCAATGAACACCAATTATCAATTTAGAATGATCACTTTAACTAGCCGATCAACTTGACATTTCTGCACTAAATTGTCCGTAACTTTTGATTTAGAGCTCAGAATGACACGAATCCGATGCCTACGTTAAGATAGCTCAATTTTCTATATTCTGACAAAATTTGAGACAGAAATAGATAGAACAAAGCATCCATGTAATCAAATCCGTCCAAAACTTCGTGAGGCCATACATTATGCTTGGTTTATATGCCTTTACTCAATGAGCACCAATGATCAGTTACCAATGACCACTTTAACTGCCCGATCAACTTGACATGTCCACACTAAATTTTCTGAACTTTTGATTTAGAGGTCAGACTGGCACGAATCCAATGCCCACGTTAAACTAGCTCAATTTTCTATATTGCGACAAAATTTGGGACATAAATAGATACGACAAAGCGTCCATGTAATACAATCTATCCCGAACTGCATGATGCCATGCATTATGCTTCAATTATAAGCCTCTACTTTATGAGCACCAATGATCAGTTAAGAATGATCACTTTAACTTGCTTATCAACTTGACATGTCCGCACTAAATCGTTCGTAACTTATGAGTTAGAGCTCAAAATGACACGAATCCCTTGCCCATGTTAAGCTAGCTCAGTTTTCTATATTGTGACAAAATTTGAGACAGAAATAGATACAAAAAGCGTCCAAATAATCTAATCTGTCCTGAACTATGTGATGTCATGCATTATGCTTCATTTATAAGTTTTTTTACTCAATGAGCACCTTTGATCAGTTTAGAACGGTCACTTTAACTGGCCGATCAACTTGACATGTCAACACTAAATCGTTCGTAACTTTTTATTTAGAGTTCAGAATGACATGAATCCAATGTCCACGTTAAGTGTCTCAATTTTCTATATTGTGACACAATTTTAGAGAAAAATAGATACGACAAAGCGTTCAAGTAATCCAATCCATCCCAAACTGCGTGATGCCATGCATTCTTCTTTGTTTATAAGATTTTCAAAATGAGCACCAATGATGAGTTTAGAATGATCATTTTAACTGGCCGATAGACTTGACATTTCAAATATTACTTAGTGAGCACCAATGATCAATTTCAAATAATAATATTAACTGGCCGATCAACTTCACATGTTTGCACTAAATCATACGTAACTTTTATTTAGAGCATGCCCATGTTAAGCTAGCTCAATTTTCTATATTTTGACAAACTTTTGAGACAAAGCGTCCAATTTATCCAATCTATCCAACCTACTTAATGCCATGCATTATGCTTAATTTATAAGCCTTTACTTAATGATCAACAATGATCAGTTTAGAATGATCACTTTAACTGGCCACTCTACTTGACATGACCGCTCTAAATCGTCCGTAACTTTTTATTTGGAGCTCTGAATGACACAAATCCAATACCCACGTTAAGCTAGCTTAATTTTCTATATTGAAGCAAAACTTGAGACAGAAATACATACGACAAAGCGTCGAAGTAATCCAATCTATCCAAAAATGTGAGATGCCATGCATTATACTTCATTTATAAGCCTTTACTTAATGAGCACGAATGATCAGTTTAGAATGATCACTTTAACTGGCCGATCATCTTGATATGTCTGCACTTAATCGTTCGTAACTTTTGATTTTAGAGCTCAGAATGATACGAATCCAATGCCCATATGAAGCTAGCTCAAGTTTCTATATTGTGACAGAAATTGAGTCAGAACTAGATACGACAAAGCGTCCAACTAATCCAATCTAACCCAAACTGCGTGATGCCATGCATTATGCTTCATTTATAAGCCTTTACTCAATGAGCACCAATGATCTATTTAGAATAATCATATTAACTGGTCGATCAACTTGACATGGCCACCCTAAATCGTCCGTAACTATTGATTTAGGGCTCAGAATGACACGAATCCAATGCCCATGTTAACCAAGCTCAATTTTCTACATTTTGACAAAATTTTAGACATAAATAGAGATGACAAAGCGTCCAAGAAATCCAATCTATCCCAAACTGCATGATGTCAAGCATTATGGTTCATTTATAAGCCTTTACTCAATGATCAGTTTAGAATTATTAGTTTAGAATTATCATTTTAACTAGCCAATCAACTTGTCATGTCAGCACTAAATGGTCCATAACTTTTAATGTATAGCTTAGAATGACATGAATCCATGCTCAAATTAAATTTCAATATTGTGAAAAAATATGAATTAGAACTAGATACGAGAAAGCATCCAAGTAATCCATGTAATCCAATCTATGGATTGGATACTTTGTCGTATCTATTTCTGTTTCAAATTTTGACGCAATCTAGAAAATTGAGCTAGCTTAACGTGGGCATTGGATTCGTGTTATTTTGAGCTCTAAATCAAAATTTACAAACGATTTAATGCGGACGTGTCAAGTTGATCGACAAGTTAAAGTGATCATTCTAAACTGATCATTGGTGCTCATTGAGTAAAGGCTTATAAATGATGCATAATGCATGACATCACACAATTCAGGATAGATTGGATTACTTGTACACTTTGACGTATCTATTTCAGTCTCAAATTTTGTCACAATATAGAAAATTGGGCTAGCTTAACGTGGGCATTGGATTCGTGTTATTTTGATCTGTAAATCAAAATTGACGGACAATTTAGTGCGGACATGTCAAGTTTATCGGCAAATTAAAGTGATCATTCTAAACTGATCATTGGTGCTCACTGAGTAAAGGCTTATAAATGATGCACAATGCATAACATCATACAGTTCGGGATAGATTGTATTACTTGGACGCTTTGTCGTATCTATTTTAGTATCAAATTTCGTCACAATATAGAAAATTTAGCTAGCTTAACGTGGGCATTGGATTCATGTCCTTATGAGCTCTATATCATAAGTTACGAACAATTTAGTGCGGACATGTCAAGTTTATCGGGCAGTTAAAGTGATCATTCTTAACTGATCATTGGTGCTAATTAAGTAAAGGCTTATAAATAAAGCATAATGCATGGCATCATGAATTTTGTGACAGATTGGATTACATGGACGATTTGTTCTATCTATTTCTATCTCAAATTTGGTCACAATATAGAAAATTGAGCTAGCTTAACGTGGGCATTGGATTTGTGTCATTCTGAGATCCAAATCAAAAGTTAGGGACGATTTAGTGCGGACATATCAAGTTGATCGGCTAGTTAAATTGATCATTCTTAACTGATCATTTGTGCTCATTAAGTAAAGGCTTATTAATGAAGCATAATGCATGGTATCATGCAGTTTTGGCTAGATTGGATTACTTGAACGCTTTTTTGTGTCTATTTCTGTTACAACATAGAGAATTGAGCTAGCTTAACGTGGGCATTGGATTCTTGTCATTCTAAACTCTAAATCAAAAGTTAGGGACGATTTAGTGCGGACAAGTTGATCGGCCAGTTAAAGTGATCATTCTAAACTGACCATTGGTGCTAA
Organism: Pugionium cornutum; assembly: GCA_018901935.1. NCBI lineage: Eukaryota > Viridiplantae > Streptophyta > Magnoliopsida > Brassicales > Brassicaceae > Pugionium > Pugionium cornutum. The sequence goes on from CM032164.1 coordinate 9,219,579, forward strand.
AGGCTTATAAATGAATAATAATGAATGGCATCATGCAGTTTTGGCTAGATTGGATTACTTGAACGCTTTTGAATCTATTTCTATCTCAAATTTTGTCACAATATAGAAATTTGAGTTAGCTTAACGTGGGCATTGGATTCGTGTCATTCTGAGTTAATCGGCCAGTTAAGTTAATCGACCAGTTAAAGTTATTATATTAAACTGATCATTGGTGCTCATTAAGTAAAAGCTTATAAATGAAGCATAAAGCATGCCATCACACATTTTGGGATAGATTGGTATACTTTGACGCTTTGTCATCTTTATTTCTATTTCAAATTTTGTCAAAATATTGAAAATTAAGCTAGCTTAATGTGGGCATTACATTCGTGTCATTCTGAGCTCTAAATGAAAAGTTAGTCACGATTTAGTGCGAATATTTTAAGTTAATTGGACAGTTAAAATTATCATTTTAAACTGATCATTGGTGGTCATTGAGTAAAGGCTTATAAATGAAGCATAATGCATGGCATCACACAGTTTTCGATAGATTGGATTACTTGGATACTTTTTCCTATCTATTTCAATCTCAAATACTCTTTCAATATAGAAAATTGAGCTAGCTTAACATGGGAATCGGATTCGGGTCATTCTGAACTCTAAATACAAAGTTACAGACGATTAAGTGCGGACATGTCAAGTTTATCGGCTAGTGAAACTGATCATTCTAAACTGATCATTGGTGGTCATTAAGTAAAGGCTTATAAATAAAGCATAAGGAATGGCATCACGCATTTTGGGATAGATTGGATTTCGACGCTTTGTCGTATCTAGTTCTAATTCATATTTTGTCACAATGCCCACGTTAAGCTACCTCAATTTTCTATATTGTGACAAAATTTGAGGCAGAAAAAGAGGTGACAAAGCGTCCAAGCAATCCAATCTATCCTAAACTGCGTGATGTCATGCATTATGCATGATTTATAAGGTTTTACTCAATGAGCACCAATGATCAGTTTAGAATGATCACTTTAACTGCCCGATCAACTTGACATGATCGCACTAAAGCGTTCGTAACTTTTTATTTAGAGCTCAAAATGACATGAATCCAATGCCCACGTTAAGCTAGCTCAATTTTCTATATTGCGACAAAATATGAGGTAGAAATAGATAAGACAACACGTTAATGTAATCCAATCTATCCTGAACAGCGTTGTGTCATGCATTATACATCATTTATAAGCCTTTACTCAATGAGCACAAATGATCAGTTTAGAATGATAACTTAATTGGCTGATAAATTTGACATATCCGCAATAAATCGTCCATAACTTTTGATTTAGAGCTCAAAATGACACGAATCCAATGCCAATGTTAAGCTAGCTCAATTTTCTATATTGTGATAAAATTTGAGACAGAAAATTTGAACGACAAAGCGTCCAAATAACTCAATCCATCCCGAACTGCTTGATGGCATGCATTCTTCTTTATTCATAAGCTTTTACTCAATGAGCACCAATGATGAATTTAGAATGATCTATTTAACTGGCCGATCAACTTGACATATCTGCACTAAATCGTCCATAACTTTTGATTTATAGCTCGGGATGACACGAATCAGATACACACATTAATCTAGTTCAATTTTCTATATGTTGACAAAATTTGAGACAGAACTAAATATAACAAAGCGTCCCAGAAATCCAATATATCCCAGATTATGTGATGCCATGCATTATGCTTCATTTATTAGCTTTTCCTCAATGAGCACCGATGATCACTTTAAATGGCCGATCAACTTGACATGTCCACACTAAATCATTGGTAACTTTTGATTTAGGGCTCAAAATGACACGAATGCAACGTCCACATTAAGCTAGCTCGATTTTCTATATTTTGACAAAAGTTGGGGCAGAAAAAGAGGCGACAAAGCATCCAAGTAATCCAATCTATCCCAAACTGCGTGATGCCATGCATTCTCCTAGATTTATTGGACTTTCCTCAATGAGCACCAATGATCAGTTTAGAATGATCACTCTAACTGGCCGATCAACTTGACATGTCCAGACTAAATCGTCAGTAACTTTTCATTTAGAGCTCAGAATGACACGAATTCAATGTCCACATTAATCTAGCTCAATTTTCAAAATTTTGACAAAATTTGGGACCAAAAAAGAGACGACAAAGCGTTCAAGAAATCCAATCTATCCCAAACTTCGTGATGCAATGCTTTTTTCTTTATTTATAAGCCTTTACTTAATGAGCACCAATGATCAGTTTAGAAAGATCTCTTTAACACGCCGATAAACTTGACATATCCGCACTAAATCGTCCATAACTTTTGATTTAGAGGAAACACATGAATCCAAAGCCCACCTTAACCTAGCTCAATTTTCTATATTGTAACAAAATCTGAAACAGGAATAGATACGAAAAATCATCCAAGTAATCCAATACATCCCAAACTACGTGTTAACATGCATTATTGTTCATTTATAAGCTTTTACTCAATGAGCACCAATGATTAGTTTAGAATGATCATTTTGACTGACTGATCAACTTGATATGTTTGCACTAAATCGTCCATCACTTTTGATTTATAGCTCTGAATGACCCGAATCCAATACCCACATTAAGCTAGTTCAACTTTCTATAGTGTGACAAAATTTGTGACAAAATTTGAGACAGTACTAGATACGGAAAAGCAACCAAATAATCCAATCTATCCCAAACAGCGTGACGACATGCATTATGCTTTATTTATTAGCCTTTCATCAATGAGCACCATTGATCAGTTTAGAACGATCACTTTAACTGGCCGATCAACTTGACATGTCAACACTAAATCGTTCGTAACTTTTGATTTAGAGTTCAGAATGACATGAATCCAACGTCCACGTTAAGTGGCTCAATTTTCTATATTTGACACAATTTTAGAGAAAAATAGATACGACAAAGCATTCAAGTAATCCAATCCATCCCAAACTCTGTGATGCCATGCATTCTTCTTCGTTTATAAGATTTTCAAAATGAGCACCAATGATGAGTTTAGAGTGATCATTTTAACTGGCCGATCAACTTGACATGTCAACAATTACTCAGTGAGCACCAATGATCAATTTCAAATAATAATATTAACTGGTCGATCAACTTCACATGTTTGCACTAAATCGTACGTAACTTTTATTTAGAGCATGCCCATGTTGAGCTAGCTCAATTTTCTATATTTTGACAAAATTTGAGACAAAAATTTGAGACAAAAATTTGAGACAAAGCATCCAAGCAATCCAATCTATCCAACCTACTTAATGCCATGCATTATGCTTAATTTATAAGCCTTTACTTAATGATCAACAATGATCAGTTTAGAATGATCACTTTAACTGGCCACTCTACTTGACATGACCGCTCTAAATTGTCCGTAACTTTTTTTTTGGAGCTCTGAATGACACAAATCCAATGCCCACGTTAAGCTAGCTCAATTTTCTATATTGAAGCAAAACTTGAGACAGAAATAGATACGACAAAGCGTCCAAGTAATCCAATCAATCCAAAAATGTGAGATGCCATGCATTATACTTCATTTATAAGCCTTTACTTAATGAGCACGAATGATCAGTTTAGAATGATCAGTTTAGAATGATCACTTTAATTGGCCGATCATCTTGATATGTCTGCACTAAATCGTTCGTAACTTTTGATTTTAGAGCTTCGAATGACACGAATCCAATGCCCATGTTAACCAAGCTCAATTTTCTACATTTTGACAAAATTTGAGACATAAATAGAGACGACAAAGCGTCCAAGAAATCCAATCTATCCCAAACTGCGTGATGTCAAGTATTATGGTTCATTTATAAGCCTTTACTCAATGAGCACCAATGATCAGTTTAGAATTATCAGTTTAGAATGATCATTTTAACTGGCCGATCAACTTGTCATGTCGGCACTGAATGGTCCATAACTTTTAATGTATAGCTTAGAATGACATGAATCCATGCCCAAATTAAATTTCGATATTGTGACAAAATTTGAATTAGAACTAGATACGACAAAGCGTCCAAGTAATCCAATCTATCCCAAACTGCGTGATGTCATGGATTTTCCTTCATTTGTAAGCCTTTACTCAATGAGCACCAATGATCAGTTTATAATGAGCACTTTAACTAGCCGATCAAATTGACATGTCCGCACGTAATCGTCCGTAACTTTTGATTTAGACCTCTGAATGACACGAAACCAATGCGCACATTAAGCTAGTACAACTTTCAATATTGTAACAAAATTTTGAGACAGAACTAGATATGACAAAGCGTCGAAGTAATCCAAACTATCCCAAAATGCGTGATACCATTCCTTATGCTTTATTTATAAGCCATTACTCAATGAGCACCAATGATCAGTTTAGAATGATCACTTTCACTAGCCGATAAACTTGACATGTCCGCACTTAATCGTCTGTAACTTTTGATTTAGAGTTCAGAATGACCGGAATCCAATTCCCACGTTAAGCTAGCTCATTTTTCTATATTGAAACAATATTTGAGATTGAATAGATAGGACAAAGCATCCAAGTAATCCAATCTATCGAAAACTGTGTGATGCCATGCATTATGCTTCATTTATAAGCCTTTACTCAATGAGCACCAATGATCAGTTTAAGATGATAATTTTAACTGGCCAATCAACTTAAAATATTCGCACTAAATCGTGACTAACTTTTCATTTAGAGCTCAGAATGACACGAATGTAATGTCCACATTAAGCTAGTTTAATTTTCTATATTTTGACAAAATTTGAAATAGAAATAAAGACGACAAAGCATCAAAGTATACCACTCTATCCCAAAATGTGTGATGCCATGCTTTATGCTTCATTTATAAGCTTTTACTTAACGAGCACCAATGATCAGTTTAATATAATAACTTTAACTGGCCGGTTAACTTGACATGACTGCACTAAATTGTCCATAACAATTTATTTAGAGCATGCCAACGTTAAGCTAGCTCAATTTTCTATATTTTGACAAAATTTGAGACGGAAATAGAGACGACAAAGCGTCCTAGTAATCCAATCTATCCCAAAATGTGTTATGCCATGCTTTATGCTTCGTTTATAAGCCTTTACTTAATGAGCACCAATGATCAGTTTAGAATGATCAGTTTAACTGGCTGATCAACTTGACATGTCCGCAATAAATCATCCGTAACTTTTTATTTAGAGCCAAAATGACACGAGTCCAATGCCCACGTTAACCTAGATCAATTTTCTATATTTTAAAAAATTTGAGACAGAAATAGAGACTACAAAGCGTACAAGTAATCCAATTAATCCCAAACTGTATGATGTGATTCTTTATGCTTCATTTATAAGCCTTTACTCAATGGGCACCAATGATCAGTTTAGAATGATAACTTTAACTGGCCGATCAACTTAACATGTCCGCACAAAATTGTCCGTAATGTATTATTTAGAGCTCAGAAACACACGAATCCAATGCCCACGCTAAGCTAGCTCAATTTTCTATATTGTAACAAAATTGGAAACTAAAATAGATATGACAAAGTTTCTAAATAATCCAATCTATGCAAAAATGTGTGATGCCATGCATTATGCTTGATTTATAAGCTTTTACTCAATGAGCACCATTGATCAGTTTAGAATGATCACTTTAACTAGCCAATCAACTTGATATATCTGCAATAAATTGTCCGTAACTTTTGATTTATAGCTCAGAATGACACGAATCTAATTCCCACATGAAGCTAGATATATTTTCTATGTTGTGGCAAAGTTTGAGGCAGAACTAGATACTACTAAGCGTCCAAGTAATCCAATTTATCCCCAACTGTGTGATGCCATGCATTATACTTCATTTATAAGCCTTTACTCAATGAGCACCACTGATCAGTTTAGAATAATAATATTAACTGTCCGATCAACTTGACTTGTTGACCTTAAATTATTCTTAGCTTTTAATTTAGAGCTCAAAATTGTGTGATGTCATGCATTATGATTCATTTATAAGCCTTTACTCAATGAGCACCATTGATCTGTTAAAAATGATCAGTTAAAAATGATCAGTTTAACTGGCCGATCAACTTGACATGTACGCATGAAATCATCCGTAACTATTGATTTAGTGCTCAAAATGACACGATTCCAATGCCCACATTAAGCTAGTCTGATTTTCTATACTTTGACAAAATTTGAGACACGACTCGAAAAGGCGTTCAAGTAATCCAATCTATCCCAAAATGCGTGATCCCATGCATGCTTCATTTATAAGCCTTTACTCAATGAGCACCAATGATCAGTTTAGAATGATCACTTTAACTGGGCGATCAACTTGACATGTCCGCACTAAATCGTTCGTTACTTTTGATTTAGAGCTCAGAAAGACACGAATCCAATGCTCACGTCAATGTAGCAAAATTTTCTATATTGTAGCAACATTCGAGATACAAATAGATACGACAAAGTGTCCATGTAATCCAATCTATTCCAAACAGCGTGTGCCATTCTTTATTTTTGATTGGTAAGCTTTTACTCAATGAGCAGCAATGATCAGTTAGAATGATCATTTTAACTAGCCGATCAACTTGTTATGTCGGCATTAAATGGTTTATTACTTTTGATTTATAGCTTAGAATGACACGAATCCAATGCCCACATTAAGTTAGTTGAATTTTCTGTATTGTGACAAAATTTGAAATAGAACAAGATACTACAAATCGTCCAAGTAATCCAATCTATTTAAAATGCGTGATGCCATGCATTATGCTTCATTTATAAACCTTTACTCAATGAGCACCAATGATCAGTTTAGATTGATCACTTTAACTGGCCGATCAAATTGACATTTCCGCACTAAATCGTGTGTATTTTCCGATTTAGAGCTCAGAAACACACGAATCCAATGCCCACGTTAAGCTAGCTCAATCTTCTTTATTGATAAAAAAATTGTGACAGAATTAGATATGAAAGCATCCAAGTAATCCAATCTATCCAAAACTGTGTGATGCCATGCATTATGCTTCATTTATAAGTCTTTACTCAATGAGCACCAATGATCAATTACGAATGAGCACTTTAACTAGCCGATCAACTTGACATGTCTGCACGTAATCGTTCGTAACTTTTGATTTATACCTCTGAATGACACGAATCCAATGTGCACATTAAGCTAGTACAACTTTCAATATTGCGACAAAATTTTGAGACCAAACTAGATACGACACATCGTCGAAGTAATCCAATCTATCCCAAAATAAGTGATGCCTTTCCTTATGCTTCATTTCTAAGCCTTTACTCAATGAGCACCAATGATCAGTTTATAATGATCAATTTCACTAGACGATTAACTTGACATATCCGCACTTAATCGTCCGTTACTTTTGATTAGAGCTCCGTATGACACGAATCCAATTCCCACGTTAACCTAGCTCAATTTTTTATATTGAAACAAAATTTGAGATTGAAATAGATAGGACAAAGCGTCCAAGTTATCCAATCTATTGAAAATTGTGTGATGCCCTGCATTATGCTTCATTTATTAGCCTTTACTCAATGAGCACCAATGATCAGCTTAGAATGATCATTTTAACTGGCTGATCAACTTGAAATGTCCGCACTAAATTTTTCGTAACTTTTGATTTATGGCTCAGAATGACACGAATCTAATGCCCACATTAAGGTAGCTTAATTTTCTATATTTTGACAAAATTTGAAATAGAAATAGAGATGACAAAGCATCAAACTAATCCAATCTGTCCCAAAATGTGTGATGTCATGCTTTATGCTTCATTTATAAGCTTTTACTTAATGAGCACCAATGATAACTTTAACTGGCCGATCAACTTCACATATTTGCACTAAGTCATCCATAACTTTTATAGAGCATGCTCACATTAAGGTAGCTAAAATTTCTATATTTTGACAAAATTTGAGACAAAATTAGAGGCGACAAAGCCTCCAAGTAATCCAATCTATCCAAACTACTTGATGCCATGCATTATGCTTCATTTATAAGCCTTTGCTTAATGAGCAATAATGATCTGTTTAGAATGATCACTTTAACTGGCCACTCTACTTGACATGTCCACTAAATCGTCCGTAACTTTTGATTTTGAGTTGTGAATGTCACAAATCCAATGCCCACGTTAAGCTAGCTCAATTTTCTAAATTGAAAACTTGAGAAAGAAATAGATACGACAAAGCGTACAAGCAATCCAATCTATCCAAAAATATGTGATGCCATGCATTATACTTCCTTTATAAGCCTTTACTTAATGAGCACGAATGATCGGTTTATAATGATCACTTTAACTGGCCGATCATCTTGATATGTCCGCACTAAATCGTTCGTAACTTTTGATTTTAGAGCTCCGAATGACATGAATCCAATGCCCACGTTAAGCTAGCTCAAGTTTCTATATTGTGACAAAATTTGAGTCATAACTAGATACGAAAAAACGTCCAACTAATCCAATCTATCCCAAACTGCATGATGACATGCATTATGCTTCATTTATAAGCGTTTACTCAATGAGCCCCAATGTTCCATTTAGAATAATCATATTAACTGGTCGATCAACTTGACATGGCCACCCTAAACCGTCCGTTACTTTTGATTTAGAGCTCAGAATCCAATGCCCATGTTAACCAAGCTCAATTTTCTATATTTTGACAAAATTTGAGACATAAATAGAGACGACAAAGCGTCCAAGTAATCCAGTATATCCCAAACTGCATGATGTCAAGCATTATGGTTCATTTATAAGCCTTTACTAAAGGACCACCAATGATCATTTTAAAATTATCAGTTTAGAATGATCATTTTAACTAGCCGATCAACTTATTATGTCGGCACTAAATGGTCCATAACTTTTGATGTACAGCTTAGAATGACATGAACCCAATGCCCACACTAAACTAGTTCAAATTTCTATATTGTGACAAAATTTGAATTAGAACTAGATACTACAAAGTGTCCAAGTAATCCAATCTATCCCAAACTGCCCGATGTCATGCATTTTGCTTCATTTATAAGCCTTTACTCAATGAGCACCAATGATCAGTTTATAATGAGCACTTTAACTAGCCGATCAGCTTGATATTTCCGCACGTAATCGTCCGTAACTTTTGATTTAGAGCTCTGAATGACATGAATCCAATGGGCACATTAAGATACTACAACTTTCAATATTGTGACAAAAATTTTGAGACAGAACTAGATACGACAAAGTGTCGAAGTAATCCAATCTATCCCAAAATCCAGGATGCCATTCCTTATGCTTTATTAATAAGCCTTTACTCAATGAGCACCAATGATCAGTTTAGAAAGATCACTTTCACTAGCCGATAAACTTGACATTTCCGCACTTAATCGTGCGTACCTTTTGACATATAGCTCAAAATGACACGAATCCAATTCCCACGTTAAGCTAGATATATTTTCTATGTTGTGGCAAAATTTGAGATAGAACTAGATACTACTAAGCGTCCAAGAAATCCAATTTATCCCGAACAGTCTGATGCCTTGCATTATGCCTCATTTATAAGCCTTCACTCAATGAGCAACAATGATCAGTTTAGATTCATAATATTAACTGACCGATCAACTTGACATGTTGACCTTAAATCATTCTTGGCTTTTGATTTAGAGATCTGAATGACACGAATCCAATGCCCATGTTCATCAACCACAAATTTCTATATTTTGACAAAATTTGAAACAAAACTATATATGACAAAGCATCCAAGTCATCCAATCTATCCCAAACTGCGTGATGCCATGCATTATGCTTCATTTATAAGCCTTTAGTCAATAAGCACCAATGATCAGTTTAGAATGATCACTTTATCTGGCCGATCAACTTGACATGTCCGCACTAAATTGTCCGTAAGTTTTTTATTAAGAGCTAATAAGGACACGCATCCAATGTCAAGGTTTTGCTAGCTCAATTTTCTATATTTTGAGAAAATTTGAACTAGAATTAGATACGACAAAATCCGTAACTTTTGATTTAGAAATCAGAAACACACGAATCTAGATTTTAACAAAATTTGACACAGAAATAGATACAACAAAGTGTCCAAGTAATCCAATCTATCCAAAACTATGTGATGCCATGCATTATGTTTCGTTTATAAGCCTTTACTCAATGAGCACCAATGATCAGTTAAAAATGATCAGTTTAACTGGGCGATCAACTTGACATGTATGCACTAAATCATCCATAGCTATTGATTTATAGCTCAAATTGACAGGCTTCCAATGCCCACATTAAGCTAGTTCAATTTTCTATATTGTGACAAAATTTGAGGCAGAACTAGATACGAAAAGGCATTCAAGTAATCCAATCTATCCCAAAATGCGTGATGTCATGCATTATGCTTCATTTATAAGACTTTACTCAATGAGCACCAGTGATCAGTTTAGAATTATCACTTTAGAATGATCACTTTAGAATGATCACTTTAGCTGGGCGATCAACTTGACATGTCCGCACTAAATCGTTCGTTACTTTTGCTTTAGAGCTCAGAAAGACACAAATCCAATGCTCACGTTAATGTAGCAAAATTTTCTATATTGTAGCAAAATTTGAGATAGAAATAGATACGACAAAGTGTCCATGTAATCCAATCTATCCCAAACTGCGTGATGCCATTCTTTATTTTGCATTTGTAAACTTTTACTCAATGAGCACCAATGATCAGCTTATAATGAACATTTTAAATGGCCGATCAACTGGCCATTACTTTTGATTTATAGCTCCGAATGACATGAATCCAATGGCCATATTAAGTTAGTTGAATTTTTTGTATTGTTACAAAATTTTAAACAGAACTTGATACGACAAATCATCCAAGTAATCCAATCTATTTAAAATGTGTGATGCCAAACATTATGCTTCATTTATAAGCCTTTACTCAATAAGCACCAATGATCAGTTTAGAGTGATCACTTTAACTGGCCGATCAACTTGACATATTCACACTAAATTGTCTATAACTTTTGACAACTTGATTAAGATAGCTCAAATTTCTATATTGTATCAACATTTGATACAAAAATAAATATGACAAAGCGTCCAAGTAATCCAAACCATCCAAAATTGTTTGATGCCATGCATTATGCTTCATTTATAAGCCTTTACTCAAACAATGATCAGTTTAGAATTATCACTTTACATGCCGATAAACTTGACATTTCTGCACTAAATCGTCCATTGCTTTTGATTTAGAACTCCGAAAGACATGAATCCAATGCCCAGGTTAAGGTAGCTCAATTTTCTATATTGTAACAAAATTTGAGATAGAAATATATACGATAAAACATCCAAGTAATCCAATCTATCCCAAACTGCGTGATGAGATGTATTATTTTTCATTTGTAAGCTTTTATTCAATGAGCACCAATGACCAGTTTAGAATTATCATTTTAACTGCCCGACCAACTTGTCTTGTCGGCACTAAATCGTCCATAACTTTTAATTTATAGATCAGAATGACACGAATCCAATGCCCACATTAATCTAATTCAATTTTCTATATTATCATAAAATTTAAAACAGAACAGGCTACGCCAAAGCATCCAAGCATCACTTTAGAATGATCACTTTAACTGGCCGATCAACTTGACATGTCCGCACTAAATCGTTCGTTACTTAAGATTTAGAGCTCAGAAAGACACGAATCCAATGCTCACGTTAAGGTAGCTCAATTTTTTTATATTGTAACAAAATTTGAGATAGAAAAGATACGACAATGCGTCAATGTAATTCAATCTATCCAAAACTTTGTGATGCCATGCATTATTTTTCATTTGTATGCTTTTACTCAATGAGCACCAATGATAATTTCAGAATGATCATTTTAACTGTCCGATCAACTTTATATCGGCACCAAATGGTCCATAACTTCTGATTTATAGCTCAAAATGACACTAATTCAGTACCCAAATTAAGCTAGTTCAATTTTCTATATTGTGATAAAATTTGTAACAGAACTAGATACGACAAAGCGTCTAAGTAATCCAATATATCGAAAACTGCATGATACCATGCATTTTGTTTCATTTATAAGCCTTTACTGAATGAGCACCAATGATCAGTTTAGAACAATCACTTTAACTGGGCGATCAACTTGACATGTACGCACTAAATCGTACGTAACTTTTGATTTAGATCTGAGAAACACACGAATCAAGTGCCCACGTTAAGCTAGCTCAATTCTCTATATTTTAACAAAATTTGAGACAGAAATAGATAAGACAAAGCATCCAAGTAATCCAATCTATCAAAAACTGTGTGATGGCATGCATTATGCTCATTTATAAGCCTTTACGCAATGAGCACCAATGCTCAGTTTAGAACGATCACTTTAACTAGACGATCAACTTGACATGTCCGCGTTAAATCATCCATAACTTTTGATTTATAGCTCTGAATGACACGTACCCAATGCGCACATTAAGCTATTTCAATTTTCTATATTCACTACAAGAAAACTGCCAAAATGCCACTGCATTTTGCGACCACATACGTAGTCGCAAAATTTGCGACAACATTTGCCACGATTTTGCGACCAATTTGCGACTACGGAGATGTAATCGCAAAGTGGTCGCAAAAGTGTGACTAAAACCTGTAGTCGCATATTGGTCGCAATACGCAACCATTAAGAGACTAAATTGCGACTGTTTTGCGACTGGTTTTTGCAGTCGCAAATGAGTGGCAAATTTGCCACTGATTTGCGACTGGTGTTTGCAGTCGCAAATGAGTGGTAAATTTGCCACATATTTGCGACCAATTTGAACTGTAGTCGCAAATCAGTCGCAAAATAGCGAGTGATTTGCGACCACATAGGGTAAATTCACATTTTTCCTTAGTATTTTTGACATTTACAACTTCTATTTGCATTTTTATGTAAGTACTAACCATTATAAGAGAACATTTGAAATGTATATAAGAGATATAAGGTTAAGGAAATGTGTTAAGTGTTTTAGGTAAATGATTTATAAATTTGGAAAATTTGGTAAATGTTGTTGTTTTCTTATTAATTAAAATTTGTACAACTTATAATCAAGTTATCAATCTTATATAAGTTAATTTATTTACCAAAATCATAAAATTTAGTGTTTAGGGTATTATTTGTGACTGATTTGCCACCACTTTGCCAGTACATTGAGATTGTGGTGGCAAATCAGTCACAATTATTACTTGTGGTCGCAAATCAGTGGCAAATTTGCCACTGATTTGCGACCACAAGATCAAAATTTGAACTGTAGTCGCAAATCAGTCGCAAAATAGCGACTGATTTGCGATCACATAGGGTAAATTCACATTTTTCCTAAGTATTTTTCACATTTACAACTTCTATTTGCATTTTTATGTAAGTACTAACCATTATAAGTGACCACATATATACAAAATTATATTTGTATTCATTTAAATTTTAGAGAACATTTGAAATGTATATAAGAGATATAAGGTTAAGGAAATGTGTTAAGTGTTTTAGGTAAATGATTTATAAATTTGGAAAATTTGGTAAATGTTGTTGTTTTCTTATTAATTGAAATTTGTACAACTTATAATCAAGTTATCAATCTTATATAATTTAATTTATTTACCAAAATCATAAAATTTAGTTTTTAGGGTATTATTTGTGACTGATTTGCCACCACTTTGCCACTACATTGAGATTGTGGTGGCAAATCAGTCACAATTATTACTTGTGGTCGCAAATCAGTGGCAAATTTGCCACTGATTTGCGGCCACAAGATCAAAATTTGAACTGTAATCGAAATAGCGACTGATTTGCGACCACATAGGGTAAATTCACATTTTTCCTAAGTATTTTTCACATTTACAACTTTTATTTGCATTTTTATGTAAGTACTAACCATTATAAGTGACCACATATATACAAAATCATATTTGTATTCATTTAAATTTTAGAGAACATTTGAAATGTATATAAGAGATATAAGGTCAAGGAAATGTGTTAAATGTTTTAGGTAAATGATTTGTAAATTTGGAAAATTTGGTAAATGTTGTTGTTTTCTTATTAATTGAAATTTGTACAACTTATAATCAAGTTATCAATCTTATATAATTTAATTTATTTACCAAAATCAAAAAATTTAGGGTTTAAAGTATTATTCATAACTGATTTGCCACCACTTTGCCACTACATTGAGAATGTGGTGGCAAATTAGTTACAATTATTACTTGTGGTCACAAATCAGTGGCAAATTTGCCACTAATTTGCAACTATTTTTTTTTTGAATAAATTAACCGTGGTCGCAAATCAGTGGCAAATTTTCCACTGATTTGAGACCACAATTTTTTTTTCTAAATAAATTAACCGTGGTCGCAAATCAGTGGCAACTTTGCCACTGATTTGCAACCACAAGTTTATTTTTCGAATAAATTAATTGTGGTCGCAAATTAGTGGCAAATTTGCCACTTATTTGCAATCACATATTTTTTTTCGAATAAATTAACCGTGGTCGCAAATCAGTGGCAAATTTGCCACTCATTTGAGACCATAATTTTTTTTGTAAATAGATTAACCGTGGTGTCAAATCAGTGGCAAATTTGCTACTGATTTGCAACCACATATTTTTTTTTCGAATAAATTACCCGTGGTCGCAAATCAGTGGCAAATTTTCCAGTGATTTGCAACCACATGTTTTTTTCGAATAAATTAACCATGGTCGCAAATCAGTGGCAAATTTGCCACTAATTTGAGATCACAATGGTTTTTTCCGAATAAATTAACCGTGGTCGCAAATCAGTGGCAAATTTGCCACTGATTTGCGACCAGGAATTAATTTGGAGGGAGTTTGAAAGTTTTCGATTCCCACCAAATTATTTGGTGGTCGCAAATCAGTCACAAATTTGCGACTGATTTGCGACCACGTCATTAATTTCGAAGTTTGCCACTGATTTGCGACCATATATGTGGTCGCAAAAAAATTCTATAAATATGTGATGGTTATCCCTCATTTTTCACAATCAAACATTCATATTTTCTAAAACCTCTCTAAACACTTATAAAATCTCTCTCAATCCAAAAAAACCACAAACACACAAAATGCAAGGAGAGATAGTAATGAAATATAAATATTATTAAAACATAATTATTTTGAAAATTATTTTTGAAAAATTTTGTTAAAAATATTATTAAAATTATTGAAAAATTAATTAATATTTATAATAATAATATTATTATTACAAAATTAATTAAAATAATAATATTAAAAATTAAAAATTAATTAAAAATATTCATAATATTATTAAAAATAATTTTGAACAATATTAATAAAGAAAAACAAAAATTAATTAAAAATTATTTTGAAATAATATTTAATTAACTTTTTTTTAACTAATTCCGTTGTAGTCGCAAATCAGTCACAAATCAGTCTCAATTTTTTGGGACCGATTTGCGAGTACAAAATTTTTTTCGATTATTTTATAATCAGTCGCAAATCAGTCACACTTTTTGTCACTGATTTGCGACCGCGTGTTAACTGTGGTCGCAAATCAGTCACAAAATTTTGTGACTGATTTGCGACTACATGGCTCTTGTAGTCGTAAAACAGTGGCAAAATTTGTTACGGAAATTCAGTCGCAAAGTAGTCGCGAAAATAGTCACCACCAATTGGTCGCACATCAGTCACAAATTGAACCACTATTACCGTGGTCGCAAATCAGTCACAAATTTGCGATTGATTTGTGACTACATATTTTTGCGACTACATATTTTTGCGACTATGATTTTGCGACTACTTTTGGTGGTCGCAAAGTAGTCGCAATTTCGAGTTTTGTGACCACTTTGCGACCACTTCCGTGGTCGCAAAATGGATGTTTTCTTGTAGTGATTGTGACATAATTTGAAACAGAACTAGATACGACAAAGCATTCAACTATTCCAATCTATCCCAAGCTGCGTGATGCAAGGCATTATGCTTCAATTATAAGCCTTTATTATATGAGCAGCAATGATCAGTTTAGAATGATCAGTTTAGAATGATCAGTTTAGAATGATCAGTTTAGAATGATCAATTTAGAATGATCACTTTAACAGGCCGATCAACTTGACATGTTCGCAGTAAATCATTTGTTACTTTTGATTTAGAGCTCACAAAGACACGAATCCAATGCTCACGTTAAGGTAGCTCAATTTTGTATATTATAACAAAATTTGAGATAGAAATAGATACGACAATGCGTCAATGTAATCCTATCTATCCCAAACTGCGTGATGCCATGCATTATTTTTCATTTGTAAGCTTTTACTCAATGAGCTCTAATGATAAGTTCAGAATGATCATTTAACTGGTCGATCAACTTGTTATGTCGGCACAAAATGGTCCACAACTTCTGATTTATAGCTCAGAATGTCACGAATCCAATACCCACATTAAGCTAGTTCAATTTTCTATATTGTGACAAAATTTGAAACAGAACTAGATATGACAAAGCGTCCAGGTAATCCAATCTATGCCCAACTGGATGATGTCATGCATTTTGTTTCATTTATAAGCCTTTACTCAATGAGCACCAATGATCAATTTAGAATGATCACTTTAACTGGCCGTCAACTTGACATGTGCGCACTAAACCGTCCGTAACTTTTGATTTAGATCTCAGAAACACACGAATCCAATGCCCACATTAAGATAGCTCAATTTTCTATATTTTAACAAAATTATAAACAGAAATAGATACAGAAAAGTGTCCAAGTAATCCAATCTATCCAAAACTGTGTGATGCCATGCATTATGCTTCATTTATAAGCCTTTACTAAATGAGCACCAATGATCAGTTAAAAATGATCACTTTAACTGGCCGATCAACTTGACGTGTCCACATTACATCATCCGCAACTATTGATTTATAGCTCAAAATGACACGAATCCAATGTCCACATTAAGCTAGTTCAATTTTCTCTATAGTGACAAAATTTAGGATAGAACTAGATACGACAAAGTGTCCAAGTAATCCAATCTATCCCAAACTGTGTGATGCCATGCATTATGCATCATTTATAAGCCTTTCCTCAATAAGCAATAATGATCAGTTTAGAATGATCACTTTAACTAGCCGATCAACTTTACATGTCCACACAAAATCATCCATAACTTTTGATTTATAGCTCAGAATGACACGAATCCAATGCCCACATTAAGCTACTTCAATTTTCTTTATTGTGATAAAATTTGAGACAGAACTATATATGACAAAGTGTTCAAGTAATCGAATCTATCCAAAACTGCGTGATGCCATGCATTATGCTTCATTTATAAACCTTTACTCAATGAGCACCAATGATCAGTTTAGAATGATCATTATAGAATGATCACTCTAACTGGCCGATCAACTTGACATTTCCGCACTAAATCGTTTGTTACTTTTGATTTAGAGCTCAGAAAGACACGAATCAAGTGTCCACGTTATGTTAGCTCAATTTTCTATATTGTATCAAAAGTTGAGCTAGAAATATATACGACAAAGCATCCAAGTAATCCAATTTATCCCAAACTCCGTAATGCATTGCATTACTTTTCATTTGTAAGCTTTTACTCAATGAGCACTAATGATCAGTTTAGAATTATCATTTTAACTGGCCGATCAACTTGTCATGTCGGCACTAAATTGTCCATAACTTTCGATGTATAGCTTAGAATGACACGAATCCAATGCCCACATTAAGCTAGTTCAATTTTCTGTATTGTGACGAAATTTGAACTAGAACTAAATACGACAAAGCGTCCAAGTAATCCAATCTATCCCAAACTGCGTGATGCCATCCATTTTTCTTCATTTATAAGCCTTTACTCAATGAGCACCAATGATCAGTTTAGAATGATCACTTTAACTGGCCGATCAACTTGACATGTACGCACTAAATTGTCCGTAACTTTTGATTTATAGCTCAGAATGACTTGAAACCAATGCCCACATTAAGCTAGTTCAATTTCCTATATTGTGACAAAATTTGAGACATAACTAGATTCGACAAAACGTACATGTAATCCAATCTATCCCAAACTGCGTGATGCTAGGCATTATGCTTCATTTTTAAGCCATTACTCAATGAGCACCAATGATCAATTTCAAATAATCATATTAGCTGGCCGATCAACTTGACATGTCCACACTCAATTGTCTTTAACTTTTTATTTAGAGCTCAGAATGAAACAAATCCAATACTCACGTTAAACAAGCTAAATTTTCTATATTTCGAAAAAAATTCAGATAGAAATAGAAATGACAAAGCATCCAAGTATTCCCATCTATCCAAACTACTTGACGCCATGCTTTATGCTTCATTTATAAGGCTTTACTTAATGAGCACCATTGATCAGTTTAGAATGATCACTTTTACTGGCTGATCAACTTGAAATTTCCACACTAAATCGTGGGTATTTTCCGATTTAGAGCTCAGAAACACACGAATCCAATGCCCACGTTAATCTAGCTCAATTTTCTCTATTGTAAAAAACATTGAGACAGAATTAGATATGAAAGCGTCCAAGTAATCCAATTTATCCAAAACTGTGTGATGCCATGCATTATACTTCATTTATAAGCCTTTACTTAATGAGCTTGAATGATCGGTTTAGAATGATCACTTTAACTGGCTGATCATCTTGATATGTCTGCACTAAATCGTTCGTAACTTTTGATTTTAGAGCTTAGAATGACACAAATCCAATGCCCACGTTAAGCTAGCTCAAGTTTCTATATTGTGACAAAATTTGAGTCAGAACTAGATACGACAAAGCGTCCAACTAATCCAATCTATACCAAACTGCGTGATGCCATGCATTATGCTTCATTTATAAGCCTTTACTCAATGAGCACCAATGATCTATCTAGAATAATCATATTAACTGTTCGATCAACTTGACATGACCACCCTAAATCGTCTGTAACTTTTGATTTAGAGCTCAAAAGGACACGAATCCAATGTCCATGTTAACCAAGTTCATTTTTCTATATTTTGACAAAATTTGAGATAGAAATAGAAACGACAAAGGGACCAAGTATTCCCATCTATCCAAACTACTTGATGCCATGCTTTATGCTTCATTTATAAGGCTTTACTTAATGAGCACCATTAATCAGTTTAGAATGATCACTTTAACTGGCCGATCAACTTGACATTTCCGCACTAAAACGTGGGTATTTTCCGATTTAGGGCTTCGAAACACATGAATCCAATGCCCACGTTAAGCTAGCTCAATTTTCTTTATTGTAAAAAAATTCAGACAGAATTAGATATGAAAGCGTCCAAGTAATCCAATCTATCCGAAACTGTGTGATGTCATGCGTTATGCTTCATTTATAAGCCTTTACTCAATGAGCACCAATGATCAGTTTAGAATGAGCACTTTAACTAGCCGATCAACTTGACATGTCCGCACGTAATCGTCCGTAACATTTGATTTAGAGTTCTGAATGACACGAATCCAATGTGCACATTAAGCTAGTAGAACTTTCAATATTGTGACAAATTTTTGAGACAAAACTAGATACGTCAAAGCGTCGAAGTAATCGAATCTATCCCAAAATGCGTGATGCCATTCCTTATGCTTCCTTTATAGGCCTTTACTCAATGAGTACCAATGATGAGTTTAGAATGATCACCTTCACTAGCCGATTAACTTGACATGTCCGATCTTAATCATCCGTTACTTTTTATTAGAGCTCAGTATGATATGAATCCAATTCCCATGTTAAGCTAGCTCAATTTTCTATATTGAAACAAAATTTGAGATTGAAATAGATAGGACAATGCGTCCAAGTAATCCAATCTATCGAAAACTGTGTGATGCCATGCATTATGCTTCATTTATAAGCCTTTACACAATGAGCGCCAATGATCAGTTTAGAATGATCATTTTAACTGGCCGATCAACTTGAAATGTCTGCACTAAATCGTTCATAACTTTTGATTTAAAGCTCAGAATGATACGAATCTAATGCCCACATTAAGCTAGCTTAATTTACTATATTTTGACAAAATTTGAAACAGAAATAGAGACGAAAAAGCGTCAAAGTAATCCAATCTGTCCTAAAATGCGTGATGCCGATTAACTTGACATGTGTGCACTAAATCATCCGTAAATTTTTATTTAGAGCTAAAATGACACGAATCCAATGCCCACGTTAAGCAGGATCAATTTTCTATAATTTGACAAATTTGAGACAAAAATAGAGATGACAAAGCGTCCAAGTAATCCAATCTATCCCAAACTGTATGATGCGATATTTTATGCTTCATTTATAAGGCTTTACTCAATGGGCACCAATGATCAGTTTACCATGATCACTTTAACTGCCCGATCAACTTAACATGTCCGCACTAAATCGACCATAACTTAACATGTCCGCACTAAATCTAACTGCCCGATCAACTTAACATGACCGCATTAAAATTGTCCGTAACTTTTGATTTACAGCTCAGAAACACACAAATCCAATGCCCACGTTAAGCTAGTTCAATTTTCTATATTGTAACAAAATATGAGACTAAAATAGATATGACAAAGTTTCTAAATAATCTCATCGATCCAAAACTGTGTGATGCCATGCATTATGCTTCATTTATAAGCTTTTACTCAATGAGCACCATTGATAAGTTTAAAATGATCACTTTAACTAGCCGATCAACTTGACATGTCTGCAATACATTGTCTGTAACTTTTGATTTATAGCTCAGAATGACACGTATCCAATGCCCACATGAAGCTAGTTATATTTTCTATACTGTGGCAAAATTTGAGACAGAACAAGATACTACTAAGCGTCCAAGTAATCCAATTTATCCTGAACTGTTTGATGCCATGCATTATGCTTCATGTATAAGCCTTTACTCAATGAGCACCAATGATCAGTTTAAAATAATCATATTAACTGACCGATCAACTTGACATGTTGACCTTAAATCATTCTAAGCTTTTGACTTAGAGCTCAGAATGACAAGAATCCAATGCCCACGTTCATCAAGCTCAATTTTCTATATTTTGACAAAATTTGAAACAAAGCTATATATGACAAAGCATCCAACTTATCCAATCTATCCAAAACTGCGTGATGCTATGCATTATGCTTCATTTATAAGCCTTTACTCAATGAACACCAATGATCAGTTTAGAATGAGCACTTTAACTAGCCGATCAACGTGACATGTCCGCACGTAATCATCCGTAACTTTTTATTTAGAGCTCTGGATGACACGAATCCATTCCGCACATTAAGCTAGTACAACTTTCAATATTGTGACGAACTTTTGAGGCAAAACTAGATACGACATAGCGTTGAAGTAATCCAATCTATCCCAAAATGCGTGATGACATTTCTTATGCTTCCGTTATTGGCCTTTGCTCAATGAGTACCAATGATAAGTTTAGAATGATCACCTTCACTAGCTGATTAACTTGACATGTCTGCTCTTAATCGTCCGTTACTTTTGATTAGAGCTCAGTATGACTCGAATCCAATACCCACGTTAAGCTAGCTCAATTTTCTATATTGAAACAAAATTTGAGATTGAAGTAGATAGGACAAAGCGTCCAAGTAATCCAATCTATCGAAAACTGTGTGATGCCATGCATTATGCTTCATTTATAAGCCTTTACTCAATGAGCACCAATGATAAGTTTAGAATGATCATTTAAACTGGCCGATCAACTTGAAATGTCCGCACTAAATCGTTCATAACTTTTGATTTATAACTCGGAATGATACAAATCTAATGCCCACATTAAGCTAGCTTAATTTTTTATATTATGAAAAAATTTGAAACAGAAATAGAGACGACAAACCGTCAAAGTAATCCAATCTATCCTAAAATGTGCGATGCCATGCTTTATGCTTCGTTTATAACCTTTTACTTAATGAGCACCAATGATCAGTTTAGAATAATAACTTTAACTGGCCAATCAACTTGACATGTCTGCATTAAATCGTCCATAACTATCTTAATTTTCTATATTTTGCCAAAATTTGAGACAGAAATAGGGACGACAGAGCGTCCAAGTAATCCAATCTATCCCAAAATGTGTGATGCCATTCTTTACGCTGCATTTATAAGCCTTTATTTAATGAGCTTCAATGATCATTTTAGAATGATTACTTTAACTGGCCGATAAACTTGACATGTCCGTACTAAATCATCTGTAACTTTTTATATAGAGCTAAAATGACAAGAATCCAATGCCCACATTAAGCTAGATAAATTTTCTATATTTTGACAAATTTGAGACAAAAATAGAAATGACAAAGCGTCCAAGTAATCCAATCTATCCCAAACTATATGATGCGATGTTTTATGCTTCATTTATAAGCCTTTACTCAATGGGCACCAATGATTACTTTAGAATAATCACTTTAACTGGCCGATCAACTTCACATGTCCACATAAAATTGTCCGTAACTTTTGATTTTTAGCTCTGAAACACACGAATCCAATGCCCATGTTAAGCTAGTTCAATTTTCTATATTGTAACAAAATTTGAGACTAAAATAGATAGGACAAAGTTTCTAAGTAATCTCATCTATCCAAAACTGTGTGATGCCATGCATTATGCTTCATTTATAAGCTTTTACTCAATGAGCACCATTGATAAGTTTAGAATGATCACTTTAACAGACCGATCAACTTGACATGTATGCAATAAATTGTCTGTAACTTTTGATGTATAGCTCAGAATGACACAAATCCAATGTCCACATGAAGCTAGTTATATTTTCAATATTGTGGCAAAATTTGAAACAGAACCAGATACTACTAAGCGTCCAAGTAATCCAATTTATCCGGACATGTGTTATGCCATGCATTATGCTTCATTTATAAGCCTTTACTCAATGAGCACCAATGATCAGTTTAGAATAATCATATTAACTGACTGATCAACTTAACATGTTGACCTTAAATCATTCTTAGCTTTTGACTTATAGCTCAGAATGACACGAATCCAATGCCCACGTTCATCAAGCTCAATTTTCTATATTTTGACATAACCTGAAACAAAACTATATATGACAAAGCATCCAAGTTATCCAATCTATCCCAAATTACGTGATGCCATGCATTATGCTTCATTTATTAGCCTTTACTCAATGATCACCAATGATCAGTTTAGAATGATCAGTTTAGAATGATCACTTTAACAGGCTGATCAACTTGACACGTGCGCACTAAATCGTCCGTAAGTTTTTATTAAGAGCTAATAAGGACACGAATCCAATGCCAAGGTTTTGCTAGCTCAATTTTCTATAGTTTGAGCAAATTTAAGACAAAAATAGAGACAAAAAAACATCCAGGTAATCTAATCTATCCCAAACTGCGTAATGCCATGCTTTATGCTTTATTTATAAGCCTTTATTCAATGAGCACCAATGTTCAGTTTAGAATGATCACTTTAACTAGCCGATCAACTTAACATGTCCGTAATAAATTGTCCATGATTTTTGATTTAGAGCTCAGAATGACACGAATCCAATGCCCATGTTATGCTAGCTCAATTTTCTATATTGTAACAAAATCTGAGATAGATATAGATATGACAAAACGTCCACATAATCCAATCCATCGCAAACTGCCTCATGCCATGCATTATTTTTCATTTGTATTCTTTTCCTCAATGAGAACCAATGATCACTTTAGTATGATCATTTTAACTATCCGATCAACTTCTCATGTTTTCACTAAATGGTCCATAACTTTTGATTTATATCTCAGAATGACACGAATCCAATGCCCACATTAAGCTAGTTCAATTTTCTATATTGTGACAAATTTTCAAACAAAACTAGATACGAAAAAGAGTCCAAGTAATCCAACCTATCCCAAACTGCGTGATGCCATGCATTATGCTTTGTTTATAAGCCTTTAATCAATGAGCACCAATATTGAGTTTAGAATGATCAATTTAACTGGCCGATCAACATAACATGTCCGCACAAAATCGATGATAACTTTTGATTTAGAGCTGAGAAACACAGGAATCCAATGCCCACGTTAGCTAACTCAATTTTCTATATTATAACAAAATTTTAGACAAAAATATATACGAAAAAGCGTCCAAGTAATCCAATCTATCCAAAACTGTGTGATGCCATGCATTATGCTTTAATTATAAGCCTTTACTCAGTGAGCACCAATGATCAGTTTAGAAAGATCACTTTAACTATCCAATCCACTTGATATGTCCGCACTAAATTGACTTAAACTTCTGATTTATAGCTCAGAATGACACGAATCCAATGCCCACGTTAAGCTAGCTTAATTTTCTATATTTTGACAAAATTTGAAACAGAAATAGAGATGACAAAGCGTCCAAGTAATCCAATCTATCCCAAAATACGTGATGCCATGCTTTGTGCTTCATTTATAAGCCTATACTTAATGAGCACCAATGATCACTTTAGAATCATCACTTTAACAGGCCGATCAACTTAACATGTCTGCACTAAATCGTCCGTAACTTTTTATTTATTGCTAAGAATTACAAGAATCCAATCCCCACGTTAAGCAAGCTCAGTTTTCTATATTTTGACAAAATTTGAAACAGAAATAGAGATGACAAAGTGTCCAAGTAATCCAATCTATCCCAAAGTACATGATGTCATGCTTTCTGCTTAATTTATAAACCTTTACTCAATGAGCACCAATGATCAGTTTAGAATGATGACTTTAACAGGCCGATCGACTTAATATCTCCACACTAAATCGTCGGTAACTTTTAATTTAGGGCTCAGAAACACATGAATCCAATGCGTACCTTAAGCTAGCTCAAGTTTCTATATTGTAACAAAATTTGAGACTGAAATAGATATGACAAAGTGTCTAAGTAAGCATGGCATTACGCAGTTTGGATAAATTGGATTATTTGGATGCTTTGTCGAATCTAGTTTTGTCTCAAATTTTGTCACAAAATTGAAAATTGAAATAGCTTAATATGGGCTTTGGATTCGTGTTATTCTGAGCTATAAATCAAAAGGTATGGATAATTTAGTGCGGACATGTTAAATTCATCGGCCAGTTAAAGTCATCATTCTAAACTGATCATTGGTGCTCATTAAGTAAAAGCTTATAAATAAAAAATAATGCATGGCATCACTTAGTTTGGGATAAATGAAAAATAATGCATGGGCGCTTTGTCATATCTATTTCTTTCTCAAACATTTGTCAAAATATAGAAAATTGAGCTAGCTTAACTTGGGAACTGGATTCGTGTCATTCTTAGCTCTAAATGAAAAGTTACGGACGATTTAGTGCGCTTATGTCAAGTTGATCATCCAGTTAAAGTGATCATTCTAAATGGATAATTGGTGCCCATTGAGTAAAGGCTTATCAATGAAGCATAATGCATGGCATCACAAAGTTTTGGATAGATTGGTCGGATGCTTTGTCGTATCTTTCTTTGTCTCAAATTTTGTTACAATATAGAAAATTGATCTAGCTTAAACATGGGCATTGGATTCATGTGTTTCTGAGCTCTAAATTGAAAGTTACACATGATTTAATGCGGACATGTCAAGTGGATCCGCTAGTTAAAGTGATGATTCTAAACTGATCATTGGTGCTCATTACTTAAAGGCTTATAAATGAAGCATAAAGCATGGCATCACGAAGTTTGGGATCGATTGGATTACTTGGACGCTTTGTCACCTCTATTTCTATCTCAAATTTTGTCAAAATATAGAAAATTGAGCTAGCTTAACGTGGGCACTGGATTCAC
This sequence comes from Pugionium cornutum, assembly GCA_018901935.1. Taxonomy (NCBI): domain Eukaryota; kingdom Viridiplantae; phylum Streptophyta; class Magnoliopsida; order Brassicales; family Brassicaceae; genus Pugionium; species Pugionium cornutum. The sequence goes on from CM032164.1 coordinate 9,245,323, forward strand.
GTCATTCTTAGCTCTAAATCAAAAGTTACGGACGATTTAGTGCATACATGTGAACTTGATCGGCCAGATAAAGTGATCATTCTAAATGGATAATTGGTGCCCTTTGAGTAAAAGCTTATCAATGAAGCATAATTAATGGCATCACACAGCTTTGGATAGATTGGTTGGACGCTTTGTCGTATCTTGCTTTCTCTCAAATTTTGTTACAATATAGAAAATTGATCTAGCTTAAAGTGGGCATTGGACTCATATGTTAATGAACTCTAAATTGAAAGCGGACATGTCAAGTGGATCCGCTAGTTAAAGTGATGATTCTAAACTGATCATTGGTGCTCATTAAGTAAAGGCTAATAAATGAAGCATAAAGCATGGCATCACGCAGTTTGGGATAGATTGGATTACTTGGACGAGTTGTCGTCTCTATTTCTGTCTCACAGTTTTTCAAAATATAGAGAATTGAGGTAGACTAACGTGGACATTGATTTCGTGTCATTATGAACTATAAATCAAAAGTTTATAGGCAGTTAAAGTGATGATTCTAATCTGATCATTGGTGCTCATTAAGTAAAGGTTTATAAATGAAGCCTAAAGAATGGTGTCACAGAGTTTGGGATGCATAGGATTATTTGGATGCTTTGTCATCTCTACTTCTGTCTCCAATTCTGTCAAAATATAGAAAATTTGTGTACCTTAACATGGGCATTGGATTGGTGTCATTATGAGCTCAAAAACAAGAGTTACGGACGATTTAATGCGGACATGTCAACTTGATCAGCCAGTTAATATGATTATTCACTGATCATTGGCGCTCATTGGTTAAAGGCTTATAAATTAAGCTTAATGCATGGCATCACAAATTCTTCGATTGATTGGATTACTTGGACGCTTTGTCGTCTCTACTTCTGTTTCAAATTTTTCGAAATATAGAAAATTCAGCTAGCTTAACGTGGGCATTGGATTCGTGTCATTCTAAGCACTAAATCAAAATTTACGTACGATTTATAGTGGACATGTCAAGTGAATCGGCCAGTTAAAGTGATCATTATAAACTGATCATTGGTGCTCATTGAGTAAAGGCTTATAAATGAAGCATAAAGCATGGCATCACGCAGTTTGGGATAGATTGGTTTACTTGGATGCTTTGTGGTCTCTAATTCTGTCTCAAATTTTGTCAAAATATAGAAAATTGAGCTAGCTTAACGTGGGCATTGGATTTGTGTCATTCTGAGCTCTGAATAAAAAGTTACAGACGATTTAGTGTGGACATGTCAAGTTGATCGGCCATTTAAAATGATCAATCTAAATTGATCATTGGTGCTCATTAAGTAAAGGCTTGTAAATGAATCATAATGCATGGCATCAAGCAGTTTAGATAGATTTGATTACTTGGACACTTTTTTCTCTCTATTTATGTCTCATATTTTGTCAAAATATAGAAAATTGAGCGAGCTTAACGTGGGCATTGGATTCGTGTCATTCTGAGCTCTAAATCAAAAATTGTGGAAGATTTAGAGCGGACATGTCAAGTTGATCGGCCCGTTAAAGTGATCATTCTAAACTGTTCATTGGTGCCCATTGAGAAAAGGCTTATCAAGGAAGCATAATGTATTGCATCACACAATTTTGGATAGATTGGATTACTTGGGTGCTTTGTCATATCTAGTTCTGTATCAAATTTTTTCACAATATAGAAAATTGAGCTAGCTTAACATGGACATTCGATTCGATTCATTCAGAGCTCTAAATAAAACGTTAGGGACGATTTAGTACGAACATGTCAAGTTGATCGGCCAGTTAAAGTTATCATTCCAAATAGATCATTGGTGCTCATTAACTAAAGGCTTTTAATGAAGTATAAAACATGGGTGAACCCAATTTCGGATAGATTGGATTACTTGGACGCTTTGTCGTCTCTATTTCTGTTCCAAATTTTGTCAAAATATAGAAAATGGAGCTAGTTTAACGTGGACATTGGATTCGTGTCATTCTGATCTCTAAATCAAAAGTTACAGATGATTTAGTGCGTACATGTCAAGTTTATCGGCCAGCTAAAGTGATCATTCTAAAATGATCATTGGTGCTCATTGAATAAAGTCTTATAAATGAAGCATAATGCATGGCATCACACAGTTTTTGATAGATTAGATTACTTGGACGCTTTGTCATATCTATTTTTGTCTCAAATTTCGTTACAATATAGAAAATTGAACTAGCTTAAAGTTGGCATTGGATTCATGTGTTTTTGAGCTCTAAATCAAAAGTTATTGACGATTTAGTGCAGACATGTCAAATTGATCGGCTTGTTAAAGTGATCATTCTAAACTGATCATTGGTGCTCATTACGTAAAGGCTCATAAATGAAGCATAAAACATGGCTGAACGCAATTTCGGGTAGATTGGATTACTTGGCCGCTTTGTCGTCTCTATTTCTGTTCCAAATTTTGTCAAAATATAGAAAATGGAGCTTGTTTAACGTGGGCATTGGATTCATGTCATTCTGATCTCTAAATCAAAAGTAACAGATGCAGACATGTCAAGTTGATCGGCCAGTTAAAGTGATCATTCTATACTGATCATTGGTGCCCATTGAGTAAAGGCTTATCATGGAAGCATAATGCAACGCATCACACAATTTTGAATAGATTGGATTACTTGGACGCTTTGTCATATCTAGTTCTGTCTTAAATTTTTTCACAATATAGAAAATTGAGCTAGCTTAACATGGGCATTGCATTCTTGTCATTCAGAGCTCTAGATAAAATCTTAGGGACGATTTAGTATGGACATGTCAAGTTGATCGGCCAGTTAAAGTGATCATTGTAAACTGATCATTGGTGCTCGTAAGTAAAGGGTTATAAATGAAACAAAATGCGTAGCGTCAAGCAGTTTACATAGATTGAATTACTTGGACGCTTTGTCGTCTCGATTTAAGTCTCAAATTTTGTCAAAATATAGAGAATTAAGCTAGCTTAACATGGGCATTGGATTCGTGTCATTCTGAGCTCTAAATCAAAAGTTACAGACGATTTAGTGTGGACATATCAAGTTGATCGGCCAGTTAAAGTTATCATTCTAATTTGATCATTGATGCTCATTGAGTAAAGGCTTGTAAACGAAGCATAATGTATGGTATCACATAGTTTGGGATAGATTGGATTACTTGGGCGCTTTGTCGTATCAATTTCTGCCTCAAATTTTGTAAAATATTGAAAATTGAGCAGGTTTAACGTGGGCATTGGATTCGTGTCATTCTTAGCTCCAAAGTAGAATTAACGGACGATTTAGTGCGGACATCTTAAGTTAATCTGCTAGTTAAAGTGATAATTCTAAATGGATAATTAGTGCCCATTGAGTAAAGGCTTATGAATGAAGCACAATGCATTGCATCACACAGTTTTGGATAGATTGGATTTACTTGGACGCTTTGTCGTATCTACCTCTTTCTCAAATTTCGTTACAATATAGAAAATTGAGCTAGCTTTTTGTGGGCAATGGTTTCGTGTGTTTCTGAGCTCTAAATTGAAAGTTACACAATATTTAGTGTAGACATGTCAATTTGATCGGCGAGTTAAAGTTATGATTCTAAACTAATCATTGGTGCTCATTAAGTAAAGGCTTTTAAATGAAGCATAATGCATGACATCACACAGTTTTTGATAGATTGGATTACTTGGATGCTTTGTCGTATCATTTCTGTCTCAAATTTTGTTACAATATAAAAAAATTGATCAAGCTTAACGTGGGCATTAGAATCGTGTCATCCTGAGCGTTAAATCAAAATTTACGGACGATTTAGAGCAGACATGTCAAGTTGATCGGCCAGTTAAAGTGATCATTATAGACAAATCATTAGTGCTCATTAAGTAAAGGCTTATAAATGAAGCATAATGCATGACATCATGCAGTTTGGGTGGGTTGGATTACTTGGATGCTTTGTCGTCTCTATTTCCTTCTCAAATTTTACTAAAATATAGAAAATTGAGCTAGCTTAACGTGGGCATTGGATTCGTGTCATTCTTAGCTCTAAATCAAATACTACAAACGATTTAGTGTGGACATGTCAAGTTTATCAGCCAGTTAAAGTGATCATTCTAAAATGATTATTAGTGCTCATTGAGTAAAGTCTAATAAATGAATCATAATGCATGACATGACACATTTTTGGATAGATTGGATTACTTGGACGCTTTGTCATATCTGTTTTTGTCTCAGATTTTGCTACAATATAGAAGCTTGACCTAGCTTAAAGTGGGCATTGGATTCTCGGTTTCTGAGCTCTAAATAAAAAATTATGGACGATTTAGTGCAGACATGTCAAGTTGATCGACTTGTTAAAGTGATCATTCTAAACTGATCATTGGTGCTCATTAAGTAAAGGCTTTTAAATGAAGCATTAAACATGGCTGAACGCAATTTCGGATAGATTGGATTACTTGGACGCTTTGCCGTCTCTATTTCTGTTCCAAATTTTGTCAAAATATAGAAAATTGAGCTAGTTTAACGTGGGCATTGGATTCGTGTCATTCTGATCTCTAAATATAAAGTTACAGATGATTTAGTGCAGATATGTCAAGTTTATCGGCCTGTTAAAGTGATCATTCTATACTGATCATTGGTGCCCATTGAGTAAAGGCTTATCAAGGAAGCATAATGCATCGCATCACACAATTTTGAATAGATTGGATTACTTGGACGCTTTGTTATATCTAGTTCTGTCTCAAGTTTTGTCACAATATAGAAAATTGAACTAGCTTAACATGGGCATTGGATTCGTGTCATTCAGAGCTCTAGATAAAATCTTAGGGACGATTTAGTACGGACATGTCAAGTTGATCGGCCAGTTAAAGTAATCATTCTAAACTGATCATTGGTGCTCATAAGTAAAAGGTTATAAATGAAGCATAATGAATTGCATCAAGCAGTTTAGATAGATTGGATTACTTGGACGCTTTGTCGCCTTGATTTCAGTCTCAAAATTTGTCGAAATATAGAGAATTAAGCTAGTTTAGCGTGGGCATTGGATTCATTCTGAGCTCTAAATCAAAAGTTACAGACGATTTAGTGCGAACATATCAAGCTGATCGGCCAATTAAGTCATCATTCTAATTTGATCATTGATGGTAATTGAGTAAAGGCTTATAAATGAAGCATAATGTATGGCATCACATAGTTTGGGATAGATTGGATTACTTGTGCGCTTTGTCGTATCAATTTCTGTCTCAAATTTTGTAAAATATATAAAATTGAGCTAGTTTAACATGGGCATTGGATTCGTGTCATTCTTACCTCTGAAGCAGAATTAACGGCCAATTTAGTGCGAACATCTTAAGTTGATCTACCAGTTAAAGTGATAATTCTAAATGGATAATTGGTGTCCATTGAGTAAAGGCTTATCAATGAATCATAATGCATGGCATCACACAGTTTTGGATATATTGGATTACTTGGACGCTTTATCGTATCTAGCTCTGTCTCGAATTTCGTTACAATATAGAAAATTGAGCTAGTTTTTTGTTGGCATTGGTTTCGTGTGTTTCTGAGCTCTAAATTGAAAGTTATATAAGATTTAGTGTAGACATGTCAAGTTGATCGGCGAGTTAAAGTGATGATTCTAAACTGATCATTGGTGCTAATTAAGTAAAGGCTTGTAAATGAAGCATAATGCATGACATCACACAGTTTTCGATATATTGGATTACTTGGATGCTTTGTCGTATCATTTCTGTCTCAAATTTTGTTACAATATAAAAAATTGAGCTAGCTTAACGTTGGCATTGGAATCGTGTCCTCCTAAGCGCTAAATCAAAATTTACGGACGATTTAGAGCATACATGTCAAGTTGATCGGCCAGTTAAAGTGATCATTCTAAACAAATCATTGGTGCTCATTAAGTAAAGGCTTATAAATGAAGCATAATGCATAGCGTCAAGTAGTTTACATAGATTGGATTACTTGGACGCATTGTCATCTTGATTTCAGTCTCAAATTTTGTCAAAATATAGAGAATTAAGCTAGCTTAACGTGGGCATTGGATTTGTGTCATTCTGAGCTCTAAATCAAAAGTTACAGACGATTTAGTACGGACATATCAAGTTGATCGACCAGTTAAAGTCATCATTCTAATTTGATCATTGATGCTCATTGAGTAAAGGCTTATAAACGAAGCATAATGTATGGCATCACATAGTTTGGGATAGATTGGATTACTTGGGCGCTTTGTCGTATCAATTTCTGTCTCAAATTTTGAAAAATATATAAAATTGAGCTAGTTTAACGTGGGCATTGGATTCGTGTCATTCTTAGCCCTAAAATAAAATTAACGGACTATTTAGTGTGGATATCTTAAGTTGATCTGCTAGTTAAAGTGATAATTCGAAATGGATAATTAGTGCCCAGTGAGTAAAGGCTTATCAATGAAGCATAATGCATGGCATCACACAGTTTTGGATAGATTGGATTACTTGGATGCTTTGTCGTATCTACCTCTGTCTCAAATTTTGTTACAATATAGAAAATTGAGTTAGCTTTTTGTGGGCAATGGTTTCGTGTGTTTCTGAGCTCTAAATTGAAAGTTATATAAGATTTAGTGTAGACATGTCAAGTTGATCGGCGAGTTCAAGTGATGATTCTAAACTGATCATTGGGGCTCATTAAGTAAAGGCTTATAAATGAAGCATAATGCATGACATCACACAGTTTTCGATATATTGGATTACTTGGAGGCTTTGTCGTATCATTTCTGTCTCAAATTTTGTTACAATATAAAAAATTGAGCTAGCTTAACGAAGGCATTGGAATCGTGTCCTCCTGAGCGCTAAATCAAAATTTACGGACGATTTAGATCATACATGTCAAGTTGATCGGCCAGTTAAACTGATCATTCTAAACAAATCATTGGTGCTCATTAAGTAAAGGCTTATAAATGAAGCATAATGCATGAGACCACGCAGTTTGGGTGGACTGGATTACTTGGATGCTTTGTCTTCTCTATTTCCTTCTCAAATTTTATGAAAATATTAGAAATTTAGCTAGCTTAATGTAGGCATTGGATTCGTGTCATTCTTAGCTCTCAATCAAAAATTACTGACGATTTAGTGGGGACATGTCAAGTTTATCAGCCAGTTAAAGTGATCATTCTAAAATTATCATTGGTGCTCATTGAATAAAGTCTTATACATGAAGCATAATGCATGGCATCACACAGTTTTGGATAGATTAGATTACTCGGATGCTTTGTCATATCTATTTTTATCTCAAATTTGGTTACAATATAGAAAATTGACCTAGCTTAAAATGGGCATTGGATTCATGTGTTTCTGAGCTCTAAATCAAAAGCTATGGACGATTTAGTGCAGACATGTCAAGTTGATCGGCTCGTTAAAGTGATCATTCTAAACTGATCATCGCTGCTCATTAAGTAAAGGCTTATAAATGAAGCATAAAACATGGCTGAACGCAATTTCTGATAGATTGGATTACTTGGCCGCTTTGTCATCTCTATTTCTGTTCCAAATTTTGTCAAATATTGAAAATGGAGCTAATTTAATCTGGTCACTGGATTCGTGTCATTCTGATCTTTAAATCAAAAGTAACATATGATTTAGTGCGGACATGTCAAGTTGATCGGCCAGTTAAAGTGATCATTCTATACTGATCATTGGTGCCCATTGAGTAAAGGCATATCAAGGAAGCATAATGCATCACATCACACAATTTTGAATAGATTGGATTACTTGGACGCTTTGTCATATCTAGTCCTGTCTCAAATTTTGTCACAATATAGAAAATTGAGCTAGCTTAACATGGGCATTGGACTCTTGTCATTCATAGCTCTATATAAAATCTTAGGGACGATTTAGTACAGACATGTCAAGTTGATCGGCCAGTTAAAGTGATCATTCCAAACTGATCATTGGTGCTCGTAAGTAAAGGGTTATAAATGAAACATAATGCATAGCGTCAAGCAGTTTACATAGATTGGATTACTTGGACGCTTTGTCGTCTCAATTTCAGTCTCAAATTTTGTCAAAATATAGAGAATTAAGCTAGCTTAACGTGGGCATCGGATTCGTGTCATTCTGAGCTCTAAATCAAAAGTTACAGGCGATTTAGTACCGACATATCAAGTTGATCGACCAGTTAAAGTCATCATTCTAATTTGATCATTGATGCTCATTGAGTAAAGGCTTATAAACAAAGCATAATGTATGGCATCACATAGTTTGGGATAGATTGGATTACTTGGGCGCTTTGTCGTATCAATTTCTGTCTCAAATTTTGTAAAATATAGAAAATTGAGCTAGTTTAATGTGGGCATTGGATTCGTGTCATTCTTAGCCCTAAAGTAGAATTAACGGATGTTTTAGTGCGGACATCTTAAGTTGATCTGCTAGTTAAAGTGATAATTCTAAATGGATAATTAGTGCCCATAGAGTAAAGGCTTATCAATGAAGCATAATGAATGGCATCACAAAGTTTTGGATAGATTGGATTACTTGGACGCTTTGTCGTATCTACCTCTGTCTCAAATTTTGTTACAATATAGAAAATTGAGCTAGCCTTTTGTCGGCAATGGTTTCGTGTGTTTCCGAGCTCTAAATTGAAAGTTATATAAGATTTAGTGTAGACATCTCAAGTTGATCGGCAAGTTAAAGTGATGATTCTAAACTGATCATTGTGGCTCATTAAGTAAAGGCTTATAAATGAAGCATAATGCATGACATCACACAGTTTTTGATATATTGGATTACTTGGACGCTTTGTCGTATCTTTTCTGTCTCAAATTTTGTTACAATATTAAAATTGAGCTAGCTTGACGTGGGCATTGGAATCGTGTCCTCCTGAGTGCTAAATCAAAATTTACGGACGATTTAGAGCATACATGTCAAGTTGATCGGCCAGTTAAAGTGATCATTCTATACTGATCATTGGTGCCCATTGAGTGAAGACTTATCAAGGAAGCATAATGCATCACATCACACAATTTTAAATAGATTGGATTACTTGGACGGTTTGTAATATCTAGTTCTGTCTCAAATTTTGTCACATTATAGAAACTTGAGCTAGCTTAACATAGGCATTGGATTCTTGTCATTCAGAGTTCTAGATAAATCTTAGGGACGATTTAGTATGAAAGTGTCAAGTTGATCGGCCAGTTAAAGTGATCATTCTAAACTGATCATTGGTGCTCGTAAGTAAAGGGTTATAAATGAAACATAATGCATAGCATCAAGGAGTTTACATAGATTGGATTACTTGGACACTTTGTCGTCTCGATTTCAGTCTCAAATTTTGTCAAAATATAGAGAATTAAGCTAGCTTAACGTGGGCATTGGATTCATGTCATTCTGAGCTCTAAATCAAAAGTTACAAACGGTTTAGTGCGGACATATCAAGTTGATCGGCCAGTTAAAGTCATCATTCTAATTTGATCATTGATGCTCATTGACTAAAGGCTTATAAACGAAGCATAATGTATGGCATCACATAGTTTGGGATAGATTGGATTAATCAAGCATAATGTATGGCATCACATAATGTATGGCATCACATTGTTGTATCAATTTCAGTTTCAAATTTTGTAAAATATAGAAAATTGAGCTAGTTTAACGTGGGCATTTGATTCGTGTCATTCTTAGCTCTAAAGTAGAATTAACGGATGATTTAGTGCGGACATCTTAAGGTTATCTGCCAGTTAAAGTGATAGTTCAAAATGGATAATTGGTGCCCATTGAGTAAAGGCTTATCAATGAAGCATAATGCATGGCATAACACAGTTTTGGATAGATTATATTACTTGGACGCTTTGTCGTATCTACATCTGTCTCAAATTTTGTTACAATATACAAAATTGAGCTAGCTTTTTGTGGGCATTGGTTTCGTGTGTTTCTGATCTCTAAATTTAAAGTTACACAAGATTTAGTACGGACATGTCAATTTGATCGGCGAGTTAAAGTTATGATTCTAAACTTATCATTGGTGCTCATTAAGTAAAGGCTTGTAAATGAAGCACAATGCATGACATCACACAGTTTTCGATAGATTGGATTACTTGGACGCTTTGTCATATCTGTTTTTGTCTCAAATTTTGTTACAATATAGAAACTTGACCTAGCTTAAAGTGGGCATTGGATTCTGGGTTTTTGAGCTCTAAACAAAAAATTATGGACGATTTAGTGCAGACATGTCAAGTTGATCGACTTGTTAAGGTGATCTTTCTAAACTGATCATTGGTGCTCATTAACTAAAGGCTTATAAATGAAGCATAAAACATGGCTGAAGGCAAGTTCCGATAGATTGGATTACCTGGACCCTTTGTCGTCTCCATTTTTTGTTCCAAATTTTGTCAAATTATAGAAAATTAAGTTAGTTTAACGTGGGCATTGGATTCATGTCATTCTGATCTCTAAATCAAAAGTTACAGATGATTTAGTGCGGGCATGTCAAGTTTATCGGCCTGTTAAAGTGATCATTCTATACTGATCATTGGTGTCCATTGATAAAGGCTTATCAAGGAAGCATAATGCATCACATATAAATTTTTTGAATAGATTGGATTACTTGGACGCTTTGTCATATCTAGTTCTGTCTATAATTTTGTCACAATATAGAAAATTGAGCTAGCTTAACATGGGAATTAGATTCGTGTCATTCAGAGCTCTAGATAAAATCTTAGGGACGATTTAGTACATACATGTCAAGTTGATCGGCCAGTTAAAGTGATCATTTAAAACTGATCATTGGTGCTCCTAAGTAAAGGGTTATAAGTGAAACATAATGCATATCATCAAGCAGTTTAGATAGATTAGATTACTTGGATGCTTTGTCGTCTCGATTTCAGTGTCAAATTTTGTTGAAATATAGAGAATTAAGCTAGCTTAACGTGGGCATTGGATTCGTGTCATTCGGAGCTGTAAATCAAAAGTTACAGACGATTTACTGCGGACATATCAAGTTGATCGGCCAATTAAGTCATCATTCTAATTTGATCATTGATACTCATTGAGTAAAGGCTTATAAATGAAGCATAATGTATGGCATCACATAGTTTGGGATAGATTGGATTACTTGTGCACTTTTTTGTATCAATTTCTGTCTCAAATTTTGAATATATAGAAAATTAAGCTAGTTTAACGTGTGCATTGGATTCGTGTCATTCTTAGCTCCGAAGCAGAATTAACGGCCAATTTAGGGTGAACATTTTAAGTTGATCTGCCAGTTAAAGTTATAATTCTAAATGAATAATTGGTGTCCATTTTGTAAAGGCTTATGAATGAATCATAATGCATGGCACCACACAGTTTTGGATAGATTGGATTACTTGGACGCTTTGTCGTATCATTTCTGTCTCAAATTTTGTTACAATATAAAAAATTGATCTAGTTAACGTGGGCATTGGAATCGTGTCCTCCTGAGCGCGAAATCAAAATTTATGGACGATTTAGAGCATACATGTCAAGTTGATTGGTCAGTTAAAGTGATCATTATAAACAAATCATTGGTGCTCATTAAGTAAAGGCTTATAAATGAAGTTGCATGACATCATGCAGTTTGGATGGATTAAATTACTTGGATGCTTTTTCGTCTCTATTTCCTTCTCTAAGTTTATGAAAATATAGAAAATTGAGCTAGCTTAACATGGGCATTGGATTCGTGTCATTCTTAGCTCTAAATCAAAAATTACAGAAGATTTAGTGTGGACATGTCAAGTTTATCAGCCAGTTAAAGTGATCATTCTAAAATGATCATTAGTGCTCATTGAGTAAAGTCTTATAAATGCAGCATAATGCATGGCATTACACATTTTTGGATAGATTGGATTACTTGGACACTTTGTCATATCTGTTTTTGTCTAAAATTTTGTTACAATATAGAAACTTGACCTAGCTTAAAGTGGGCATTGGATTCTCGGTTTCTGAGCTCTAAATAAAAATTTATTGACGATTTAGTGAAGACATGTCAAGTTGATCGACTTGTTAAAGTGATCATTCTAAGTTGATCATTGGTGCTCATTAAGTAAAGGCTTATAAATGAAGCATAAAACATGGCTGAAGGCAAGTTCGGATAGATACAATTACCTGGACGCTTTGTCATCTCTATTTCTATTCCAAATTTTTTCAAAATATAGAAAATTGAGTTAGTTTAACGTGGACATTAGATTCGTGTCATTCTGATCTCTAAACTGATCATTGGTGCTCCTAAGTAAAGGGTTATAAATGAAACATAATGCATATCATCAAGCAGTTTAGATATATTGGATTACTTGGACGCTTTGTTGTCTCGATTTCAGTCTCAAATTTTGTCGAAATATAGAGAATTAAGCTAGCTTAACGTGGGCATTGGATTCATGTCATTCGGAGCTCTAAATCAAAAGTTACAGACGATTTAGTGCGGACATATCAAGTTGATCGGCCAATTAAGTGATCATTCTAATTTGATCATTGATACTCATTGAGTAAAAGCTTATAAATGAAGCATAATGTATGACATCACATAGTTTTGGATAGATTGGATTACATGTGCGCTTTGTCGTATCAATTTCTGTCTCAAATTTTGTAAAATATAGAAAATTGAGCTTCTTTAACGTGTGCATTGGATTCGTGTCATTCTTAGCTCTGAAGCAGAATTAACGGCCAATTTAGGGCGAACATCTTAACTTGGTCTGCCAGTTAAAGTGATAATTCTAAATGATAATTGGTGTCCATTGATTAAAGGCTTATCAATGAATCATAATGCATGGCATCACACAGTTTTGGATAGATTGGATTACTTGGATGCTTTATCGTATCTAGCTCTATCTCAAATTTTGTTACAATATAGAAAATTGAGCTAGTTTTTTGTGGGCATTGGTTTCGTGTGTTTGTGAGCTCTAAATTGAAAGTTATATAGGATTTAGTGTAGACATGTCAAGTTGATCGGCGAGTTAAAGTGATGATTTTAAACTGATCATTGGTGCTTATTAAGTAAAGGCTTATGAATGAAGGATAATGCATGACATCACACAGTTTCGATAGATGGGATTACTTGGACGCTTTGTCGTATCATTTCTGTCCCAAATTTTGTTACAATATAAAAAAGTGAGCTAGCTTAACGTGGGCATTGGAATCATGTCCTCCTGAGTGCTAAATCAAAATTTACGGATGATTTAGAGCATACATGTCAAGTTGATTGGTCAGTTAAAGTGATCATTATAAACAAATCATTGGTGCTCATTAAGTAAAGGCTTATAAATGAAGTATAATGCATGACATCACGCAGTTTGGATGGATTGGATTACTTGGATGCTTTTTCCTCTCTATTTCCTTCACAAATTTTATGAAAATATAGAAAATTGAGCTAGCTTAATATGGGAATTGGATTCGTGTCGTTCTTAGCTCTAAATCAAAAATTACAGACGATTTAGTGTGGACATGTCAAGTTTATCAGCCAGTTAAAGTGATCATTCTAAAATGATCATTAGTGCTCATTGAGTAAAGTCTTATAAATGCAGCATAATGCATGGCATTAGACATTTTTGGATAGATTGGATTACTTGGACGCTTTGTCATATCTGTTTTCGTCTCAAATTTTGTTACAATATAGAAACTTGACCTAGCTTAAAGTGGGCATTGGATTCTCGGTTTCTGAGCTCTAAATAAAAAATTATGGACGATTTAGTGCAGACATGTCAAGTTGATCGACTTGTTAAAGTGATCAATCTAAACTGATCATTGGTGCTCATTAAGTAAAAGCTTATAAATGAAGCATAAAACATGGCTGAAGGCAATTTCGGATAGATTGGATTGCTTGGACGCTTTGTCGTCTCTATTTCTGTTCCAAATTTTGTCAAAATATAGAAAATTGAGTTAGTTTAACGTGAGAATTGGATTCGTGTCATTCTGATCTCTAAATCAAAAGTTACAGATGATTTAGTGCGGACATGTCAAGTTTATCGGCCTGTTAAAGTGATCATTCTAAATAAAAAATTATGGACGATTTAGTGCAGACATGTCAAGTTGATCGACTTGTTAAAGTGATCAATCTAAACTGATCATTGGTGCTCATTAAGTAAAAGCTTATAAATGAAGCATAAAACATGGCTGAAGGCAATTTCGGATAGATTGGATTGCTTGGACGCTTTGTCGTCTCTATTTCTGTTCCAAATTTTGTCAAAATATAGAAAATTGAGTTAGTTTAACGTGAGAATTGGATTCGTGTCATTCTGATCTCTAAATCAAAAGTTACAGATGATTTAGTGCGGACATGTCAAGTTTATCGGCCTGTTAAAGTGATCATTCTATACTGATAATTGGTGCCCATTGATAAAGGCTTATCGAGGAAGCAAAATACATCGCATATAACAATTTTGAATAGATTGGATTACTTGGACGCTTTGCCATATCTAGTTCTGTCTATAATTTTGTCACAATATAGAAAATTGAGCTAGCTTAACATGGGCATTGGATTCGTGTCATTCAGAGCTCTAGATAAAATCTTAGGGACGATTTAGTACAGACATGTCAAGTTGATTGGCCAGTTAAAGTGATCATTCTAAACTGATCATTGGTGCTCCTAAGTAAAGGGTTATAAGTGAAACCTAATGCATATCATCAAGCAGTTTACATAGATTGGATTACTTGGACGCTTTGTCGTCTCGATTTCAGTCTCAAATTGTGTCGAAATATAGAGAATTAAGCTAGCTTAATGTGGGCATTGGATTCGTTCATTCGGAGCTCTAAATCAAAAGTTACAGACGATTTAGTGCGGACATATCAAGTTGATCGGCCAATTAAGTCATCATTCTAATTTGATCATTGATACTCATTAAGTAAAGGCTTATAAATGAAGCATAATGTATGGCATCACATAGTTTGGGATAGATTGGATTACTTGTGCGATTTGTTGTATCAATTTCTGTCTCAAATTTTGAAAATATCGAAAATTGAGCTAGTTTAACGTGTGCATTGGATTCGTGTCATTCTTAGCTCTAAGCAGAATTAACGGCCAATTTAGGGCAAACATCTTAAGTTGATCTGCCAGTTAAAGTGATAATTCTAAATGGATAATTGGTGTCCATTGAGTAAAAGATTATCAATGAATCATAATGCATGGCACCACACAGTTCTGGATAGATTGGATGACTTGGACGCTTTGTCGTATCATTTCGGTCTCAAATTTTGTTACAATATAAAAAATTGAGCTAGTTAACGTGGGCATCGGAATCGTGTCCTCCTGAGCGCTAAATCAAAATTTACGAACGATTTAGAGCATACATGTCAAATTGATTGGTCAGTTCAAGTGATCATTATAAACAAATCATTGGTGCTCATTAAGTAAAGGCTTATAAATGAAGTATAATGCATGACATCACGCAGTTTGGATGGATTGGATTACTTGGATGCTTTTTCCTCTCTATTTCCTTCACAAATTTTATGAAAATATAGAAAATTGAGCTAGCTTAATGTGGGAATTGGATTCGTGTCGTTCTTAGCTCTAAATCAAAAATTACAGACGATTTAGTGTGGACATGTCAAGTTTATCAGCCAGTTAAAGTGATCATTCTAAAATGATCATTAGTGCTCATTGAGTAAAGTCTTATAAATGCAGCATAATGCATGGCATTAGACATTTTTGGATAGATTGGATTACTTGGACGCTTTGTCATATCTGTTTTCGTCTCAAATTTTGTTACAATATAGAAACTTGACCTAGCTTAAAGTGGGCATTGGATTCTCGGTTTCTGAGCTCTAAATAAAAAATTATGGACGATTTAGTGCAGACATGTCAAGTTGATCGACTTGTTAAAGTGATCAATCTAAACTGATCATTGGTGCTCATTAAGTAAAAGCTTATAAATGAAGCATAAAACATGGCTGAAGGCAATTTCGGATAGATTGGATTACTTGGACGCTTTGTTGTCTCTATTTCTGTTCCAAATTTTGTCAAAATATAGAAAATTGAGTTAGTTTAACGTGAGAATTGGATTCGTGTCATTCTGATCTCTAAATCAAAAGTTACAGATGATTTAGTGCGGACATGTCAAGTTTATCGGCCTGTTAAAGTGATCATTCTATACTGATAATTGGTGCCCATTGATAAAGGCTTATCGAGGAAGCAAAATGCATCGCATATAACAATTTTGAATAGATTGGATTACTTGGACGTTTTGTCATATCTAGTTCTGTCTATAATTTTGTCACAATATAGAAAATTGAGCTAGCTTAACATGGGCATTGGATTCGTGTCATTCAGAGCTCTAGATAAAATCTTAGGGACGATTTAGTAAAGACATGTCAAGTTGATTGGCCAGTTAAAGTGATCATTCTAAACTGATCATTGGTGCTCCTAAGTAAAGGGTTATAAGTGAAACATAATGCATATCATCAAGCAGTTTACATAGATTGGATTACTTGGACGCTTTGTCGTCTCGATTTCAGTCTCAAATTGTGTTGAAATATAGAGAATTAAGCTAGCTTAATGTGGGCATTGGATTCGTTCATTCGGAGCTCTAAATCAAAAGTTACAGACGATTTAGTGTGGACATATCAAGTTGATCGGCCAATTAAATCATCATTCTAATTTGATCATTGATACTCATTAAGTAAAGGCTTATAAATGAAGCATAATGTATGGCATCACATAGTTTGGGATAGATTGGATTACTTGTGCGATTTGTTGTATCAATTTCTGTCTCAAATTTTGAAAATATCGAAAATGGAGCTAGTTTAACGTGTGCATTGGATTCGTGTCATTCTTAGCTCTAAGCAGAATTAACGGCCAATTTAGGGCAAACATCTTAAGTTGATCTGCCAGTTAAATTGATAATTCTAAATGGATAATTGGTGTCCATTGAGTAAAGGATTATCAATGAATCATAATGCATGGCACCACACAGTTCTGGATAGATTGGATTACTTGGACGCTTTGTCGTATCATTTCGGTCTCAAATTTTGTTACAATATAAAAAATTGAGCTAGTTAACGTGGGCATCGGAATCGTGTCCTCCTGAGCGCTAAATCAAAATTTACGAACGATTTAGAGCATACATGTCAAATTGATTGGTCAGTTCAAGTGATCATTATAAACAAATCATTGGTGCTCATTAAGTAAAGGCTTATAAATGAAGTATAATGCATGACATCACGCAGTTTGGATGGATTGAATTACTTGGATGCTTTTTCATCTCTATTTTCTTCTCGAATTTTATGAAAATATAGAAAATTGAGCTAGCTTAACGTGGGCATTGGATTCGTGTCGTTCTTAGCTCTAAATCAAAAATTACAGACGATTTAGTGTGGACATGACAAGTTTATCAGCCAGTTAAAGTGATCATTCTAAAATGATCATTAGTGCTCATTGAGTAAAGTCTTATAAATGCAGCATAATGCATGGCATTAGACATTTTTGGATAGATTGGATTACTTGGACGCTTTGTCATATCTGTTTTTGTCTTAAATTTTGTTACAATATAGAAACTTGACCTAGCTTAAAGTGGGCATTGGATTCTCGGTTTCTGAGCTCTAAATAAAAAATTATGGACGATTTAGTGCAGACATGTCAAGTTGATCGACTTGTTAAAGTGATCAATCTAAACTGATCATTGGTGCTCATTAAGTAAAAGCTTATAAATGAAGCATAAAACATGGCTGAAGGCAATTTCGGATAGATTGGATTGCTTGGACGCTTTGTCGTCTCTATTTCTGTTCCAAATTTTGTCAAAATATAGAAAATTGAGTTAGTTTAACGTGAGAATTGGATTCGTGTCATTCTGATCTCTAAATCAAAAGTTACAGATGATTTAGTGCGGACATGTCAAGTTTATCGGCCTGTTAAAGTGATCATTCTATACTCATAATTGGTGCCCATTGATAAAGGCTTATCGAGGAAGCAAAATTCATCGCATATAACAATTTTGAATAGATTGGATTACTTGGACGCTTTGTCATATCTAGTTCTGTCTATAATTTTGTCACAATATAGAAAATTGAGCTAGCTTAACATGGGCATTGGATTCGTGTCATTCAGAGCTTTAGATAAAATCTTAGGGACGATTTAGTACAGACATGTCAAGTTGATTGGCCAGTTAAAGTGATCATTCTAAACTGATCATTGGTGCTCCTAAGTAAAGGGTTATAAGTGAAACATAATGCATATCATCAAGCAGTTTACATAGATTGGATTACTTGGACGCTTTGTCGTCTCGATTTCAGTCTCAAATTGTGTCGAAATATAGAGAATTAAGCTAGCTTAATGTGGGCATTGGATTCGTTCATTCGGAGCTCTAAATCAAAAGTTATAGACGATTTAGTGCGGACATATCAAGTTGATCGGCCAATTAAGTCATCATTCTAATTTGATCATTGATACTCATTAAGTAAAGGCTTATAAATGAAGCATAATGTATGGCATCACATAGTTTGGGATAGATTGGATTACTTGTGCGATTTGTTGTATCAATTTCTGTCTCAAATTTTGAAAATATCGAAAATTGAGCTAGTTTAACGTGTGCATTGGATTCGTGTCATTCTTAGCTCTAAGCAGAATTAACGGCCAATTTAGGGCAAACATCTTAAGTTGATCTGCCAGTTAAAGTGATAATTCTAAATGGATAATTGGTGTCCATTGAGTAAAGGATTATCAATGAATCATAATGCATGGCACCACACAGTTCTGGATAGATTGGATTACTTGGACGCTTTGTCGTATCATTTCGGTCTCAAATTTTGTTACAATATAAAAAATTGAGCTAGTTAACATGGGCATCGGAATCGTGTCCTCCTGAGCGCTAAATCAAAATTTACGAACGATTTAGAGCATACATGTCAAATTGATTGGTCAGTTCAAGTGATCATTATAAACAAATCATTGGTGCTCATTAAGTAAAGGCTTATAAATGAAGTATAATGCATGACATCACGCAGTTTGGATGGATTGAATTACTTGGATGCTTTTTCATCTTTATTTTCTTCTCGAATTTTATGAAAATATAGAAAATTGAGCTAGCTTAACGTGGGCATTGGATTCGTGTCGTTCTTAGCTCTAAATCAAAAATTACAGACGATTTAGTGTGGACATGTCAAGTTTATCAGCCAGTTAAAGTGATCATTCTAAAATGATCATTAGTGCTCATTGAGTAAAGTCTTATAAATGCAGCATAATGCATGGCATTAGACATTTTTGGATAGATTGGATTACTTGGACGCTTTGTCATATCTGTTTTTGTCTCAAATTTTGTTACAATATAGAAACTTGACCTAGCTTAAAGTGGGCATTGGATTCTCGGTTTCTGAGCTCTAAATAAGAAATTATGGACGATTTAGTGCAGACATGTCAAGTTGATCGACTTGTTAAAGTGATCAATCTAAACTGATCATTGGTGCTCATTAAGTAAAAGCTTATAAATGAAGCATAAAACATGGCTGAAGGCAATTTCGGATAGATTGGATTACTTGGACGCTTTGTCGTCTCTATTTCTGTTCCAAATTTTGTCAAAATATAGAAAATTGAGTTAGTTTAACGTGAGAATTGGATTCGTGTCATTCTGATCTCTAAATCAAAAGTTACAGATGATTTAGTGCGGACATGTCAAGTTTATCGGCCTGTTAAAGTGATCATTCTATACTGATAATTGGTGCCCATTGATAAAGGCTTATCGAGGAAGCAAAATGCATCGCATATAACAATTTTGAATAGATTGGATTACTTGGACGTTTTGTCATATCTAGTTCTGTCTATAATTTTGTCACAATATAGAAAATTGAGCTAGCTTAACATGGGCATTGGATTCGTGTCATTCAGAGCTCTAGATAAAATCTTAGGGACGATTTAGTAAAGACATGTCAAGTTGATTGGCCAGTTAAAGTGATCATTCTAAACTGATCATTGGTGCTCCTAAGTAAAGGGTTATAAGTGAAACATAATGCATATCATCAAGCAGTTTACATAGATTGGATTACTTGGACGCTTTGTCGTCTCGATTTCAGTCTCAAATTGTGTTGAAATATAGAGAATTAAGCTAGCTTAATGTGGGCATTGGATTCGTTCATTCGGAGCTCTAAATCAAAAGTTACAGACGATTTAGTGCGGACATATCAAGTTGATCGGCCAATTAAATCATCATTCTAATTTGATCATTGATACTCATTAAGTAAAGGCTTATAAATGAAGCATAATGTATGGCATCACATAGTTTGGGATAGATTGGATTACTTGTGCGATTTGTTGTATCAATTTCTGTCTCAAATTTTGAAAATATCGAAAATGGAGCTAGTTTAACGTGTGCATTGGATTCGTGTCATTCTTAGCTCTAAGCAGAATTAACGGCCAATTTAGGGCAAACATCTTAAGTTGATCTGCCAGTTAAAGTGATAATTCTAAATGGATAATTGGTGTCCATTGAGTAAAGGATTATCAATGAATCATAATGCATGGCACCACACAGTTCTGGATAGATTGGATTACTTGGACGCTTTGTCGTATCATTTCGGTCTCAAATTTTGTTACAATATAAAAAATTGAGCTAGTTAACGTGGGCATCGGAATCGTGTCCTCCTGAGCGCTAAATCAAAATTTACGAACGATTTAGAGTATACATGTCAAATTGATTGGTCAGTTCAAGTGATCATTATAAACAAATCATTGGTGCTCATTAAGTAAAGGCTTATAAATGAAGTATAATGCATGACATCACGCAGTTTGGATGGATTGAATTACTTGGATGCTTTTTCATCTTTATTTTCTTCTCGAATTTTATGAAAATATAGAAAATTGAGCTAGCTTAACGTGGGCATTGGATTCGTGTCGTTCTTAGCTCTAAATCAAAAATTACAAACGATTTAGTGTGGACATGTCAAGTTTATCAGCCAGTTAAAGTGATCATTCTAAAATGATCATTAGTGCTCATTGAGTAAAGTCTTATAAATGCAGTATAATGCATGGCATTACACATTTTTGGATAGATTGGATTACTTGGACGCTTTGTCATATCTGTTTTTGTCTCAAATTTTGTTACAATATAGAAACTTGACCTAGCTTAAAGTGGGCATTGGATTCTCGGTTTCTGAGCTCTAAATAAAAAATTATAGACGATTTAGTGCAGACATGTCCAGTTGATCGACTTGTTAAAGTGATAATTCTAAACTAATCATTGGTGCTCATTAAGTAAACGCTTATAAATGAAGCATAAAACATGGCTGAAGGAAATTTCGGATAGATTGGATTACTTGGACTCTTTGTCGTCTCTATTTCAGTTCCAAATTTTGTCAGAACATACAAAATTGAGTTAGTTTAACGTGGGCATTGGATTCGTGTCATTCTGATCTCTAAATCAAAAGTTACAGATGATTTAGTGCGGACATGTCAAGTTTATCGGCCTGTTAAAGTGATCATTCTATACTGATAATTGGTGCCCATCGATAAAGGCTTATCAAGGAAGCGTAATGCATCACATAGAAATTTTTTGAATAGATTGTATTACTTGGACGCTTTGTCATATCTAGTTCTGTCTATAATTTTGTCACAATATAGAAAATTGAGCTAGCTTAACATGGGCATTGGATTCGTGTCATTCAGAGCTCTAGATAAAATCTTAGGGACGATTTAGTACAGACATGTCAAGTTGATTGGCCAGTTAAAGTGATCATTCTAAACTGATCATTGGTGCTCCTAAGTAAAGGGTTATAAGTGAAACATAATGCATATCATCAAGCAGTTTACATAGATTGGATTACTTGGACGCTTTGTCGTCTCGATTTCAGTCTCAAATTGTGTTGAAATATAGAGAATTAAGCTAGCTTAATGTGGGCATTGGATTCGTTCATTCGGAGCTCTAAATCAAAAGTTACAGACGATTTAGTGCGGACATATCAAGTTGATCGGCCAATTAAATCATCATTCTAATTTGATCATTGATACTCATTAAGTAAAGGCTTATAAATGAAGCATAATGTATGGCATCACATAGTTTGGGATAGATTGGATTACTTGTGCGATTTGTTGTATCAATTTCTGTCTCAAATTTTGAAAATATCGAAAATGGAGCTAGTTTAACGTGTGCATTGGATTCGTGTCATTCTTAGCTCTAAGAAGAATTAACGGCCAATTTAGGGTAAACATCTTAAGTTGATCTGCCAGTTAAAGTGATAATTCTAAATGGATAATTGGTGTCCATTGAGTAAAGGATTATCAATGAATCATAATGCATGGCACCACACAGTTCTGGATAGATTGGATTACTTGGACGCTTTGTCGTATCATTTCGGTCTCAAATTTTGTTACAATATAAAAAATTGAGCTAGTTAACGTGGGCATCGGAATCGTGTCCTCCTGAGCGCTAAATCAAAATTTACGAACGATTTAGAGCATACATGTCAAATTGATTGGTCAGTTCAAGTGATCATTATAAACAAATCATTGGTGCTCATTAAGTAAAGGCTTATAAATGAAGTATAATGCATGACATCACGCAGTTTGGATGGATTGAATTACTTGGATGCTTTTTCATCTTTATTTTCTTCTCGAATTTTATGAAAATATAGAAAATTGAGCTAGCTTAACGTGGGCATTGGATTCGTGTCGTTCTTAGCTCTAAATCAAAAATTACAAACGATTTAGTGTGGACATGTCAAGTTTATCAGCCAGTTAAAGTGATCATTCTAAAATGATCATTAGTGCTCATTGAGTAAAGTCTTATAAATGCAGTATAATGCATGGCATTACACATTTTTGGATAGATTGGATTACTTGGACGCTTTGTCATATCTGTTTTTGTCTCAAATTTTGTTACAATATAGAAACTTGACCTAGCTTAAAGTGGGCATTGGATTCTCGGTTTCTGAGCTCTAAATAAAAAATTATGGACGATTTAGTGCAGACATGTCCAGTTGATCGACTTGTTAAAGTGATAATTCTAAACTAATCATTGGTGCTCATTAAGTAAACGCTTATAAATGAAGCATAAAACATGGCTGAAGGAAATTTCGGATAGATTGGATTACTTGGACTCTTTGTCGTCTCTATTTCAGTTCCAAATTTTGTCAGAACATACAAAATTGAGTTAGTTTAACGTGGGCATTGGATTCGTGTCATTCTGATCTCTAAATCAAAAGTTACAGATGATTTAGTGCGGACATGTCAAGTTTATCGGCCTGTTAAAGTGATCATTCTATACTGATAATTGGTGCCCATCGATAAAGGCTTATCAAGGAAGCGTAATGCATCACATAGAAATTTTTTGAATAGATTGTATTACTTGGACGCTTTGTCATATCTAGTTCTGTCTACAATTTTGTCACAATATAGAAAATTGAGCTAGCTTAACATGGGCATTAGATTCATGTCATTCAGAGCTCTAGATAAAATCTTAGGGACGATTTAAGTACATACATGTCAAGTTGATCGGCCAGTTAAAGTGATCATTCTAAACTGATCCTTGGTGCTCCTAAGTAAAGGGTTATAAGTGAAACATAATGCATAGCATCAAGCAGTTTACATAGATTGGATTACTTGGACGCTTTTTCGTCTCGATTTCAGTGTCAAAGTTTGTCGAAATATAGAGAATTATGCTAGCTTAACGTGGGCATTGGATTCGTGTCGTTCTTAGCTCTAAATCAAAAATTACAGACGATTTAGAGTGGACATGTCAAGTTTATCAGCCAGTTAAAGTGATCATTCTAAAATGATCAGTAGTGCTCATTGAGTAAAGTCTTATAAATGCAGCATAATGCATGGCATTACACATTTTTGGATAGATTGGATTACTTGGACGCTTTGTCATATCTGTTTTGTCTCAAATTTTGTTACAATATAGAAACTTGACTAGCTTAAAGTGGGCATTGGATTCTCGGTTTCTGAGCTCTAAATAAAAAATTATGGACGATTTAGTGCAGACATGTCAAGTTGATCGACTTGTTAAAGTGATCATTCTAAACTGATCATTGGTGCTCATTAAGTAAAGGCTTATAAATGAAGCATAAAACATGGCTGAAGGCAATTTAGGATAGATCGGATTACTTGGACGCTTTGTCGTCTCTATTTCTGTTCCAAATTTTGTCAAAATATAGAAAATTGAGTTAGTTTAACGTGAGAATTGGATTCGTGTCATTCTGATCTCTAAATCAAAAGTTACAGATGATTTAGTGTGGACATGTCAAGTTTATCGGCCTGTTAAAGTGATCATTCTATACTAATCATTGGGGCCCATTGATAAAGGCTTATCGAGGAAGCATAATGCATCGCATATAACAATTTTGAATAGATTGGATTACTTGGACGCTTTGTCATATCTAGTTCTGTCTATAATTTTGTCACAATATAGAAAATTGACCTAGTTTAACATGGGCATTGGATTCGTGTCATTCAGAGCTCTAAATAAAATATTAGGGACGATTTAGTATAGACATGTCAAGTTGATCGGCCATTTAAAATGATCATTCTAAACTGATCATTGGTGCTCCTAAGTAAAGGGTTATAAGTGAAACATAATGCATATCATCAAACAGTTTACATAGATTGGATTACTTGGACGCTTTGTCGTCTCGATTTCAATCTCAAAGTTTGTCAAAATATAGAGAATTAAGCTAGCTTAACGTGGGCATTGGATTCCTGTCATTCGGAGCTCTAAATCAAAAGTTACAAACGATTTAGTGCGGACATATTAAGTTGATCGGCCAATTAAGTCATCATTCTAATTTGATCATTGATACTCATTGAGTAAAGGCTTATAAATGCGGACATATTAAGTTGATCGGCCAATTAAGTCATCATTCTAATTTGATCATTGATACTCATTGAGTAAAGGCTTATAAATGAAGCATAATGTATGGCATCACATAGTTTGGGATAGATTGGATTACTTGGGCGCTTTGTCGTATCAATTTCTGTCTCAAATTTTGTAAAATATACAATATTGAGCTAGTTTAACGTGTGCATTGGATTCATGTCATTCTTAGCTCTGAAGCAGAATTAACGGCCAATTGAGGGCGAACATCTTAAGTTGATCTGCCAGTTAAAGTGATAATTCTAAATGGATAATTGGTGTCAAATGAGTAAAGGCTTATCAATGAATCATAATGCATGGCATCACACAGTTTTGGATAGATTGGATTACTTGGACGCTTTATCGTATCTAACTCTGTCTCAAATTTTGTTATAATATAGAAAATTGAGCTAGTTTTTTGTGGGCATTGGTTTCGTGTGTTTGTGAGCTCTAAATTGAAAGTTATATAAGCTTTAGTGTAGACATGTCAAGTTGATTGGCGAGTTAAAGTGATGATTTTAAACTGATCATTGGTGCTCATTAAGTAAAGGCTTATAAATGAAGCATAATACATGACATCACACAGTTTTCGATAGATTGGATTACTTGGACGCTTTGTCGTATCATTTCTGTCTCAAATTTTGTTACAATATCAAAAATTGAGCTCGCTTAACGTGGGCATTGGAATCGTGTCCTCCTGAGCGCTAAATCAAAATTTACGGACGATTTAGAGCATACATGTCAAGTTGATTGGTCAGTTAAAGTGATCATTATAAACAAATCATTGGTGCTCATTAAGTGAAGGCTTATAAATGAAGTATAATGCATGACATCACGGAGTTTGGATGGATTGGATTACTTGGATGCTTTTTTGTCTCTAGTTCCATCTCAAATTTGATGAAAATATAGAAAATTGATCTAGCTTAACATGGGCATTGGACTCGTGTCGTTCTTAGCTCTAAATAAAAAATTATAGACGATTTTGTGTGGACATGTCAAGTTTATCAGCCAGTTAAAGTGATCATTCTAAAATGATCATTCTAAAATGATCATTAGTGCTCATTGAGTAAAGTCTTATAAATGCAGCATAATGCATGGCATTATACATTTCTGGATAGATTGGATTACTTGGACGCTTTGTCATATCTGTTTTTGTCTGAAATTTTGTTACAATATAGAAACTTGACCTAGCTTAAAGTGGGCATTGGATTCTCGGTTTCTGAGCTCTAAATAAAAAATTATGGACGATTTAGTGCAGACATGTCAAGTTGATCGACTTGTTAAAGTGATCATTCTAAACTAATCATTGGTGTTCATTAATTAAACGCTTATAAATGAAGCATAAAACATGGCTGAAGGCAATTTCGGATAGATTGGATTACTTGGACGCTTTGTCGTCTCTATTTCTGTTCCAAATTTTTTCAAGATATAGAAAATTGAGTTAGTTTAACGTGGGCATTTGATTCATGTCACTCTAATCTCTAAATCAAAAGTTACAGATGATTTAGTGCGGACATATCAAGTTTATCGGCCAATTAAGTCATCATTCTAATTTGATCATTGATACTCATTGAGTAAAGGCTTATAAATGAAGCATAATGTATGGCATCACATAGTTTGGGATAGATTGGATTAATTGTGCGCTTTGTTGTATCAATTTCTGTCTCAAATTTTGAAAATATAGAAAATTGAGCTAGTTTAACATGTGCATTGGATTCGTGTCATTCTTAGCTCTGAAGCAGAATTAACAGCCAATTTAGGGCGAACATCTTAAGTTGATCTGCCAGTTAAAGTGATAATTCTAAATGGATAATTGGTGTCCATTGAGTAAAGGCTTATCAATGAATCATAATGCATGGCATCACACAGTTTTGGATAGATTGGATTTCTTGGACGCTTTGACGTATCATTTCTGTCTCAAATTTTGTTACAATATAAAACATTGTGCTAGTTAACGTGGGCATTGGAATCTTGTCCTCCTGAGCGCTAAATGAAAATTTACGGGCGATTTAGAGCATACATGTCAAGTTGATTGGTCAGTTAAAGTGATCATTATAAACAAATCATTGGTGCTCATTAAGTAAAGGCTTATAAATGAAGTATAATGCATGACATCACGAAGTTTGGATGGATTGAATTACTTGAATACTTTTTCGTCTCTATTTCCTTCTCAAATTTTATGAAAATATAGAAAATTGAGCTAGCTTAACGTGGGCATTGGATTCCTGTCGTTCTTAGCTTTAAATCAAAAATTACAGACGATTTAGTGTGGACATGTCAAGTTTATCAGCCAGTTAAAGTGATCATTCTAAAATGATCATAAGTGCTCATTGAGTAAAGTCTTATAAATGCAGCATAATTTATGGCATTACACATTTTTGGATAGATTGGATTACTTGGACGCTTTGTCATATCTATTTTTGTCTCAAATTTTGTTACAATATAGAAACTTGACCTAGCTTAAAGTGGGCATTGGATTCTCGGTTTCTGAGCTCTAAAAAAAAATTATGGATGATTTAGTGCAGACATGTCAAGTTGATCGACTTGTTAAAGTGATCATTCTAAACTAATCAATTGTGCTCATTAAGTAAACGCTTATAAATGAAGCATAAAACATGGCTAAGGCAATTTCGGATAGATTGGATTACTTGGACACTTTGTCGTCTCTATTTCTGTTCCAAATTTTGTACAAATATATAGAATTGAGTTAGTTTAACATGGGCATTGGATTCGTGTCATTCTGATCTCTAAATCAAAAATTACAGATGATTTAGTGCGGACATGTCAAGTTTATTGGCCTGTTAAAGTGATCATTCTATACTGATCATTGGTGTCCATCGATAAAGGCTTATCGAGGAAGCGTAATGCATCACATATAACAATTTTGAATAGATTGGATTACTTGGACGCTTTGTCATATCAAGTTCTGTCTATAATTTTGTCACAATATAGAAAATCGAGCTAGCTTAACATGGGCATTGGATTCGTGTCATTCAGAGCTCTAGATAAAATCTTAGGGACGATTTAGTACAGACATGTCAAGTTGATCGGCCAGTTAAACTGATCATTCTAAACTGATCATTGGTGCTCCTAAGTAAAGGGTTATAAGTGAAACATAATGCATAGCATCAAGCAGTTTAGATAGATTGGAATACTTGGACGCTTTTTGTTTTGATTTCAGTCTAAAATTTTGTCGGAATATAGAGAATTATGCTAGCTTAACGTGGGCATTGGATTCGTGTCATGCGGAGCTCTAAATCAAAAGTTACAGATTATTTAGTGCGGACATATCAAGTTTATCGGCCAATTAAGTCATCATTCTAATTTGATCATTGATACTCATTGAGTAAAGGCTTATAAATGAAGCATAATGTATGGCATCACATAGTTTGGGATAGATTGGATTACTTGTGCGCTTTGTTGTATCAATTTCTGTCTCAAATTTTGAAAATATAGAAAATTGAGCTAGTTTAACGTGTGCATTGGATTCGTGTCATTCTTAGCTCTGAAGCAGAATTAACGGCCGATTTAGGGCGAACATCTTAAGTTGATCTGCCAGTTAAAGTAATAATTCTAAATGGATAATTGGTGTCCATTGAGTAAAGACTTATCAATGAATCATAATGCATGGCACAACACAGTTTTGGATAGATTTGATTACTTGGACGCTTTGTCGTATCATTTCTGTCTCAAATTTTGTTACAATATAAAAAATTGAGCTAGTTTTTTGTGGGCATTGGTTTCATGTCTTTGTGAGCTCTAAATTGAAAGTTATATAAGATTTAGTGTAGACATGTCAAGTTGATTGGCGAGTTAAAGTGATGATTTTAAACTGATCATTGGTGCTCATTAAGTAAAGACTTATAAATGAAGCATAATGCATGACATCACACAGTTTTCGATAGATTGGATTACTTGGACGCTTTGTCGTATCATTTCTGTCTCAAATTTTGTTACAATATAAAAAATTGAGCTCGCTTAACGTGGGCATTGGAATCGTGTCCTCCTGAGCGCTAAATCAAAATTTACGGACGATTTAGAGCATACATGTCAAGTTGATTGGTAAGTTAAAGTGATCATTATAAACAAATCATTGGTGCTCATTAAGTAAAGGCTTATAAATGAAATATAATGCATGACATCACGCAGTTTGGATGGATTGGATTACTAGGATGCTTTTTTGTCTCTATTTCCATCTCAAAATTTATGAAAATATAGAAAATTGAGCTAGCTTAACGTGGGCATTGGATTTGTGTCGTTCTTAGCTCTAAATCAAAAATTACAGACGATTTAGTAAAGACATGTCAAGTTGATCGGCCAGTTAAACTGATCATTCTAAACTGATCATTGGTGCTCCTAAGTAAAGGGTTATAAGTGAAACATAATGCATAGCATCAAACAGTTTAGATAGATTGGATTACTTTGACGTTTTTTTGTCTCGATTTCAGTCTAAAATTTTGTCGAAATATAGAGAATTATGCTAGCTTAACGTGGGCATTGGATTCGTGTCATTCGGAGCTCTAAATAAAGTTACAGACGATTTAGTGCGGACATATCAAGTTGATCGGCCAATTAAGTCATCATTCTAATTTGATCATTGATACTCATTGAGTAAAGGCGTATAAATGAAGCATAATGTATGGCATCACATAGTTTGGGATAGATTGGATTACTTGTGCGCTTTGTTGTATCAATTTCTGTCTCAAATTTTGAAAATATAGAAAATTGAGCTAGTTTAACGTGTGCATTGGATTCGTGTCATTCTTAGCTCTGAAGCAGAATTAACGGCCAATTTAGGGCGAACACCTTAAGTTGATCTGCCAGTTAAAGTGATACTTCTAAATGGATAATTGGTGTCCATTGAGTAAAGGCTTATCAATGAATCATAATGCATGGCACCACACAGTTTTGGATAGATTGGATTACTTGGACGCTTTGTCGTATCATTTCTGTCTCAAATTTTGTTACAATATAAAAAATTGAGCTAGTTAACATGGGCATTGGAATCGTGTCCTCCTGAGCGCTAAATCAAATTTTACGGACGATTTAGAGCATACATGTCAAGTTGATTGGTCAGTTAAAGTGATCATTATAAACAAATCATTGGTGATCATTAAGTAAAGGCTTATAAATGAAGTATATTGCATGATATCACGCAGTTTGGATGGATTGAATTACTTGGATGCTTTTTCGTCTCTATTTCCATCTCAAATATATGAAAATATAGAAAATTGAGCTAGCTTAACGTGGGCATTGTATTCGTGTCATTCTAAGCTCTAAATCAAAAATTACAGACGATTTAGTGTGGACATGTCAAGTTTATCAGCCAGTTAAAGTGATCATTCTAAAATGATCATTAGTGCTCATTGAGTAAAGTCTTATAAATGCAGCATAATGCATGGCATTACACATTTTTGGATAGATTGGATTACTTGGACGCTTTGTCATATCTGTTTTTGTCTCAAATTTTGTTACAATATAGAAACTTGACCTAGCTTAAAGTGGGCATTGGATTCTCGGTTTCTGAGCTCTAAATAAAAAATTTTGGACGATTTAGTGCAGACATGTCAAGTTGATCGACTTGTTAAAGTGATCATTCTAAACTGATCATTGGTGCTCATTAAGTAAAGGCTTATAAATGAAGCATAAAACATGGCTGAATGCAATTTCAAATAGATTGGATTACTTGGACGCCTTGTCGTCTCTATTTCTGTTCCAAATTTTATCAAAATATAGAAAATTGAGTTAGTTTAACGTGAGAATTGGATTCGTGTCATTCTGATCTCTAAATCAAAAGTTACAGATGATTCAGTGCGGACATGTCAAGTTTATCGGCCAGTTAAAGTGATCATTCTATACTGATCATTGGTGCCCATCGATAAAGGCTTATCGAGGAAGCATAATGCATCGCATATAACAATTTTGAATAGATTGGATTACTTGGACGCTTTGTCATATCTAGTTCTGTCTATAATTTTGTCACAATATAGAAAATTGAGCTAGCTTAACATGGGCATTGGATTCGTGTCATTCAGAGCTCTAGATAAAATCTTAGGGACGATTTAGTACAGACATGTCAAGTTGATCGGCCAGTTAAAGTAATCATTCTAAACTGATCATTGGTGCTCCTAAGTAAAGGGTTATAAGTGAAACATAATGCATATCATCAAGCAGTTTACATAGATTGGATTACTTGGATGCTATGTCGTCTCGATTTCAGTCTCAAATTTTGTCAAAATGTAGAGAATTAAGCCAGCTTAACGTGGGCATTGTATTCGTGTCATTCGAAGCTCTAAATCAAAAGTTACAGACGATTTAGTGCGGACATATCAAGTTGATCGGCCAATTAGGTCATCATTCTAATTTGATCATTGATACTCATTGAGTAAAGGCTTATAAATGAAGCATAATGTATGGCATCACATAGTTTCGGATAGATTGGATTACTTGTGTGCTTTGTCGTATCAATTCTGTCTCAAATTTGGTAAAATGTAGAAAATTAAGCTAGTTTAACGTGGGCATTGGATTTGTGTCATTCTTAGCTGTGAAGCAGAATTAACAGCCAATTTAGGGCGAACATCTTAAGTTTATCTGCGAGTTAAAGTGATAATTCTAAATGGATAATTGGTGTCCATTGAGTAAAGGTTTATCAATGAACCATAATGCATGGCATCATTTTGTTATAATATAGAAAATTGAGCTAGTTTTTTTGTGAGCATTGGTTTCGTGTGTTGGTGAGCTCTAAAGTGAAAGTTATATAAGATTTAGTGTAGACATGTCAAGTTGATCGGCGAGTTAAAGTGATGATTTTAAACTGATCATTGGTGCTCATTAAGTAAAGGCTTATAAATGAAGCATAATGCATGACATCACAAAGTTTT
>CM032164.1:9277436-9361656 GCA_018901935.1 Pugionium cornutum
ACCAGTAGTACCTCAAGGAGCAATAACAAGAAGCAGATCAAGGGTGCTCTTCCACAAATTCAGCCTATGGGTCAACAAGCTTCTAGAAGAAGATCGACTAAGGACAATGGGCCTAAAATACAAGGAAGAGTCCAGTAGCTTCTCAACAACACAAGGGACATCAGAGACTTGGGCTTTAGTGGAAAGAGAGGTCAAGGCCCAGAGATTTGTAACCCTACTCCAAGTCGAAGACTAGGAGCAAGGCGCGTGCATGCCACAAGGACGGCCACTTTCCATTTCTTGGCCATGAGGTAAGATAAGGTAAGTTTACATTCGAATATATTTGCCTCTTTCTGTTTTGCAGGGTAGGATCTAGTTGTTTACATTTTGAGTCAAAGACATTTTAGGAATAGGTCCTTTTTTCGATTATGCACTTTTGTATCTTTTCCTTTTGTGCACTTTTGTAAACTTTCCATTTTTCTTTATTTGTGTCGACCCTAGAAGGTCAAGCTGTCGAGCATATTAATAAGGCTCCTTCCAGCATGTAGTTCGATAACCTTTTTGATTATTAATAAAGTAGAACTTTTTCCCTACAAGTTTTCTCTCTAAGAATCTTGTGCGCTTAGAACCTAGTTGAGACCAGCCCTCCTAGCTCTAAGTTTGTGATTTATCACGAGGTTCATCACCCCTCGTGTGGTTCACTTCACCCTTACATCGTTTACCAACCAGAAAACCCCTATCCAGAAGCCTAAGGTTGAGTTTCTCACCTAATCTTCTACAAACAGCCCACGCGCATACATCCTTGAATCAAGGCTTGTAAGTGTGCACATGTAAAGTTGATCGGCCAGTTAAAGTGATTATTCTAAACTGATTATTGGTCCTCATTCAGTAAAGGTTTATAAATGAAGCATAAATCATGACATCACGCATTTTGGCATAGATTGGATTACTTGGACGCTTTGTCGTCTCTATTTCTATCTCAAATTTTTTCAAAATATAGAAAATTGAGCTAGTTTAACGTGGGAATTGGATTCGTGTCATTCTGAGCTATAAATCAAAAGTCATGTGCGATTTAGTGCAGACATTACAAGTTGATCGTCCAGTTAAAATGATTATTTTAAATAGATCATTGTTGCTCATTGAGTTAAAACTTATAAATGAAAAATAATACATGGCATTACGTAGTTTAGGATGGATTGGATTACTTGGACGATTTGTTGTATCTAGTGTTGTCTCAAATTTTATCACAATATCAAAACTTATGGACGATTTAGTTCAGAATGACAAGTTGATTGGCCAGTTAAAATAATCATTCTAAACTGATCATTGGTGCTCATTGAGTAAAAGATTACTTGGGAGCTTTGTCGTATCTATTTTTGTCTCAAATATTGTCACAATATAGAAATTGAGCTAGCTTAACCTGGGCACTGGATTCGTGTCATTTTTGAGCTCTAAATCAAAAGTTACGGATGATTTAGTGCGGACATGTCAAGTTGATCGCCCAGTTAAAGTTATCATTCTAAACTGATCATTGGTACCCATTAAGTAAAGGCTTATAAATGAAGCATAAAGCATGACATCACGCATTTTGGGATATATTGGATTACTTGGACGCTTTTTCGTCTCTATTTCTGTCTCAAATTTTGTCAAATATAGAAAATTTAGCTAATTTAATGTGGGAATTGGATTCGTGTCATTCTAAGCTATAAATCAAAAGTCATGGGCGAATTATGCAGACATTACAAGTTGATCGGTAGTTAAAATTATCATTTTAAATAGATCATTGTTGCTGATTGAGTAAAATCTTATAAATGAAAAATTATGCATGGTATAACGCAGTTTGGGATGGATTGAATTATTGGGATGGTTTTTCGTATCTACTTCTGTCTCAATTTTTGTCACAATATAGAAATTGAGCTAGCTTAACCGGGGCATTGGATTCGAGCCATTCGGAGCTCTAAATCAAAAGTTATAGACGATTTAGTGCGGACATGTCAAGTTGATCAGCCAGTTAAAGTTATCATTCTAAACTGATCATTGGTGCTCATTTTGTAAAGGCTTATAAATGAAGCATAACGCATGGCATCACACATCTTTGGGTAGATTGGATTACTTGAACGCTTTGTTGTATCTATTTCTGTATCAAATTTTGTTACAATATAGAAAATTGAGCTAGGTTAACTTGGGCATTTGATTTGTGTGTTTATAAGCTCTAAATCAAAAGTTACGAATGAGTTAGTGTGGACATGTAAAGTTGATCGGCTAGTTAAAATTATCATTCTAAACTGATCAGTGGTGCTCATTGAGTGAAGGCTTATAAATGAAGCATAAAGCATGGCATCAAGCATTTCGGTATAGATTGGATTACTTGGATGTTTTGTCGTCTCTATTTATGTATAATGCATGGTATTTCAGTATAGATTGGATTACTTGGATGTTTTGTCATTCTAAACTGATCAGTGGTGCTCATTGAGTGAAGGCTTATAAATGAAGCATAAAGCATGGCATCAACCATTTCGGTATAGATTGGATTACTTGGATGTTTTGTCGTCTCTATTTAAGTTGATCATTGTTTTGATCATTGGTACTCATTGAATAAATGCTTATAAATGAAGTATAATGCATGGTATCACACAGTTTAGGATAGATTGGATTACTTGGATGCTTTGCCATATCTATTTGTGTCCCAAATTTTGTCATAATATAGCAAATTGAGCTAGCTTAACGTGGGCATTGGATTCGTGTCAATATGATCTATAAATTAAAAGTAATGGACTATTTAGTGCAGACATGTCAAGTTGATTGGCTAATTAAAACGATCATTCCAAACTGATTATTATTGCTTATTGAGTAAAGGCTTATAAATGAAGTATAATGCAGAGTATCACGTAGTTTGGGATATATTGGATTACTTTGATGCTTTATGGTATCTATTTTTGTCTCAAAATTTATCTTTATATAAAATATTGAACTAGCTTTAAGTTGGCATTAAATTCGTGTCATTCAGAGCTTTAAATCAAAAGTTATAGACGATTTAGTGCGGAAATATCAAGTTGATCGGCCAGTTAAAGTGATCATTCTAAACTGATCATTGGTACTCATTGAGTAAAGGCTTATAAATGAAGCATAATGCATGGGATCACGCAGTTTTGAATAGAATGGATTACTTGGATATTTTGTCGTATTCGTGTCATTCTGAGCTCTAAATCAAAAGTTACAGATGATTTACTGCGGACATGTCAAGTTGATCGGCCAGTTAAAATGATCATTTGTAACTGATCATTGGTGCTCATTGATTAAAAGGTTATAAATGATGCAAAATTGTGAACATCATATAGTTGTGGATCTATTTCTGTCTCTAATTTTGTCTCTATATAAAATATTGAACTAGCTTTAAGTTGGCATTGTATTCGTGTCATTATGAGCTAATCAAAAGTTATAGACGATTTAATGCGGAAATGTCAAGTTGATCGGCCTGTTAAGGTGATCATTCTAAATTGATCATTCTAAACTGATCATTGGTGCTCATTAAGTAAAGGCTTATAAATGAAGCCTAATGCATGGCATCATGCAGTTCAGAATAGATTGGATTACTTGGTCGCTTTATCGTATATATTTCTGTCTAAAATTTAGTCACTATATACAAAATTGAGCTAGCTTTACGTGGCCATTGGAATCTTGTGATTCGGAGCTCTAAATCAAAAGTTACAGATCATTTAGTGTGCACATGTCAAGTTTATCGGCGAGTGAAAATGATCATTCTTAACTGATCATTGGTGCACATTGATTAAAACCTTACAAATGAAGCATAATGCAGGGTTTCACGCCGTTTGGGATAGATTAGATTACTTGGAACCTTTTTCGTCTCTATTTCCGTCTATAATTTTGTTAAAATATAGAAACTTGACCTAGCGTATCGTGGGCTTTGGATTCGTGTCATTCTCAGCTCTAAATCAAAAATTACGGACGATTTAGTGAGGAGATGTGTAGTTGATCGGCCAGTTAAATTGATCTTTATAAACTGATTGTTGGTGCTCATTGAGTAAATGCTTATAAATGAAGCGTTATGCATGGCATCACGCTGTTCGGGATACATTGGATTACTTGGACGCTTTGTCGTATCTATTTTTGTCTCAAATTTGGTCACAATATTCAAAATTGAGCTAGCTTAACGTGGGCATTGGATGCGTGTCATTCTGAGCTCTAAATCAAGTGTTAAAGGTGATTTAGTGCGGATATGTCAAGTTGATCGACCAGTTTAAAATGATCATTCTAAACTGATCTTTGGTGCTCATTGAGTAAATGCTTATAAATGATGCAAAATGCAGAGCCTCACGCTGTTTTGGATAGATTGGATTACTTAGACGCTTTGTCGTATCTTTTTCAGTCTCTAATTTTGTCTCTGTATGAAAAATTGAACTAGATATAAGTTGGCATTGGATTCGTGTCATTTTGAGCTCTAAATCAAAAGTTAAGGATGATTTAGTGCGGACATGTCAAGTTCATTGGCCAGTTAAAATTATCATTCTTGCGATCATTGGTGCTCATTGAGTAAAGGCTTATAAATGAAGCATAATGCATGGCATCACGCAGTTTGGGATAGATTGGATTGCTTGTACGCTTTGTCGTATATATTTTTGTCCCAAATTTTGTCCAAATAGAGCAAATTCATCTAGGTTAACGTGGGCATTGGATTTGTGTCATTATGAGCTATAAATCAAAAGTTATGGACTATTTAGTGCAGACATGTCAAGTTGATCGAACAGTTAAAATGATCATTTTAAACTGATCATTGGTGCTTATTGCGTAAAGGCTTATAAATGTAGCATAATGCAGAGCATCACGCAGTTTGGGATATATTGGATTACTTGAATGCTTTTTCGTATCTATTTTTGTCTCGCATTTTGTCACAATATAGAATATTGTGCTAGTTTAATGTGGACATTGGATTCGTGTCATTCAGAGGTCTAAATCAAAAGTTACGGACGATTTAGTGGAGACATGTCAAGTTCATCGGCCAGTTAAAATGATCATTTTTATCAGATCATTGCTGCTCATTGATAAAAAGCTTATAACCGAGGCATAATTCATGACAGCATGCAGTTCAGGAAAGATTGGATTACTTGGATGCTTTGTTGTCTCTATTTTTCTCTATAATTTTGTCAAAATATAGAAAATTGAGCTATCTTAACATGGGCATTGGATTCGTGTCATTATAAGCTCTAACAAAGCGTTCAAGTAATCCAAACTATTCCAAACTGTGCGATGTCATGCATTATGCTTCATTTGTAAGTTTTAATCAATGAACACCAATGATCAGTTAAGAATGATCATTTTAACTCGTTGATAAAATTGACATGTCTTCACTAAATCATCCGTAACTTTTGATTTAGAGCTCCGAATGACATGAAACCAATGCCCACGTAAAGCTAGCCCAATTTTGTATATTACTATATTTGAGACAGAAATAGATATGACAAAGCGTCAAAGTAATCTAATCCCTTCCGAACTGCGCGATGTAATGCATTATGCTTCATTTATGAACCTTTACTTAATGAGCATCAATGATCATTTTAGAATGATCACTTTAACTGCCCGATCAACTTGACATGTGTGCACTAAATCGTCTGTAACTTTTGATTTAGAGTTCAAAATGACACGAATCCAATGCCTACATTAAGGTAGCTCAATTTTCTATATTTTGACAATATTTTATAGAGACAAATAGAGAAAACAAAGCGTCCAAGTAATCCAATCTATCCCGAACTACGTGATGCCATGCATTATGCTTCATTTATAAGCTTTTTATCAATGAGCACCAACGATCACTTAAGAATGATCATTTTAACTTGCCGATGAACTTGACATGTCCGCACTAAATCGTAAGTAACATTTGATTTAGAGCTCCGAATGACACGAATCCAATGCCCACATTAAACTAGATCAATTTTCTATATTGTTACAAAATTTGAGACAAAAATAGTTAGCACAAAGCGTCCAAGTAATCGAATCTGTACAAACTGCGTGATGCTCTGCATTATGCTTCATTTATAAGCCTTTACTCAATAAGAACCAATGATTAGTTTAGAATGATCATTTTAACTGGCCGATCAATTTGACATGTTTGCACAAAATCTTCCATAACTTTTGATTTATAGCTAATAATGACATGAATCCAATGGCCACGTTAAGCTAGCTCAATTTGCTATATTGTGACAAAATTTGGGAAAACAATAGATACGACAATGCACTCAAGAAATCCAATCTATCCCAAACTGCATGATGTTATGCATTATGCTTCATTTATAAGCCTTTACTCAATGAGCACCAATGCTCAATTGAATGATCAGTTTAACTGGCCGATAAACTTAACATGTCCTCCCAAAATCGTCCATAACTTTTGATTTAAAGCTCATAATGAAACGAATCCAATGCCAACTTAAAGCTAGTTCAATTTTTTCAGATAAAGACAGAAATATATCTGACAAATCGTTTAAATAATTTAATCTATCCAGAACTACATAATGCTCTGCATTTTGCATCATTTATAAGCCATTAATCAATGATCACCAATGATCTGTTTAGCATGATCATTTTAACTGTCCGATCAACTTGTCATATCTGCAATAAATCGTCTTTAACGTATTATTTAGAGCTGAGAATGACACCAATCCAATGCCCGCGTTAAGCTAGCTAAATTTGTACAGTGTTACAAAATTTGAGACAAAAGTAAATATGACCAAGCGTCCAAGTAATCCAATCTATCCCGAACTGTGGGATGCCATGCATTATGCTTCATTTATAAGCATTTACTTGATGAGCACCAATGATCAGTTTAGAATGATCACTTTAACTAGCCAATCAATTTGACATGTCAAATCTTTGTAACTTTTGATTTAGAGCTCCAAATGACGCGAATCCAAAGCTCACGTTAAACTATTTCAATTTTCTATATTTTGACATAATTAAAGACAGAAATAGAGATGACAAAGCGTCCAAGTAATCCAATCTATCCCAAACTGTGTGATGTCATGCATTATCTTTCATTTGTTAGTTTTAATCAATGAGCACCAATGATCGGTTAAGAATGATCATTTTAACTCGCTGATAAGCTTGACAAGTGTGCCTTAAATCACTCATAACTATTGATACAGAGCTCTGAATGACACGAATCCAATGCCCATGTTAAACTAGCTCAATTTTTTATATTGTGACTAAATTTAAGACAAAAATAGATACGACAAAGCGTCCAAGTAATCGAATCCATTCCGAACTATGTGATACCATGCATTATGCTTCATTTATAAGCCTTTACTTAATAAGGAACAATTATCAATTTAAAATGATCACTTTAAATGGCCAATCAACTTGACATGTCCGCAGTAAAGCATCCGTAACTTTTGATTTAGACATAAGAATGACACGAATCCAATGCCCACGTTAAGGTAGCTAAATTTTCTATATTTTGACAAAATTATAGACACAAATAGAGACAACAAAGCGTACAAGTAATCCAATCTACTGCAAACTATGTGACAAAATTTGAGACAGAAATAGATACCACAAAGCGTCCAAGTAATCTAATCTATACTCAATGAGCACCTATGATCGGAAGAATGATCATTTTAACTGGCTGAACAACTTGCATGCGCGCACTAAATCGTCCATAATATTTGATTTATAAGTGTTTACTTAATGACCACCAATGATCACTTTAGAATGATCACTTTAACTATGCTTTCAACTTGACATCTCCGCACTAAATCTTCCGAAACTTAAGATTTAGATCTCAGAATAACAGGAATCCAATGCCCATGTTAAGCTAGCTCAATTTTCAAAATTGTGACAAAATTTGAGACATAAATAGATACGAAAAACGATTCAAGTAATGCAATCTATCCAAAACTTTGAGATGCCATGCATTATGCTTCATTTATAAGCGTTTACTTTATCAACACTAATGATCAGTTTAGAATGATCACTTTAACTGGCATAGACACTATACATGTCCGCCTTAAATCGTCTGTAACTTATGGTTTAGAGCTCCGAATGCACGAATCCAAGGCCTACGTTAATCTACCTCAATTTTCTATATTTTGAAAAATTATAGACAAAACTTGAGATGACAAAGCATCCAACTAATCAAATCTATCTCAAACTGCGTGATGCCATGCATTATGCTTCATTTATAAGCTTTTAACCAATGAGCACCAACTATCAGTTAAGAATGATCATTTTAACTTTCCGATCAACTTGACATTTCCCCACTAAATGGTCCGTAATTTTTTATTTAGAGCTGAGACTGACACAAATTAAATGCCCACATCAAGCTAGCTCAATTTTCTATATTGTGACAAAATTTGAGACCAAAATAGATACGATAAAGCGTCCAAGTAATCCAATCTATCCCGTACTGCGTGATGCCATGCATTATGCTTCATTTATAAGCCTTTAATCAATGAGCACCAACTATCAGTTAAGAATGACCATTTTAACATTCTGATCAACTTGAGTTTCCGCACTAAATGGTCCGTAATTTTTGATTTAGAGCTGAGAAAGACATGAATCCAATGCCCACGTTAAACTAGCTCAATTTTTTATATTTTTTATAAATAGATACGACAAACTGTTCAAGTAATCCAATCTATCTCGAACTGCGTGATACCATGAATTATGTTTCATTTATAAGCCTTTATTCAATGAACACCAATAAGCAGTTCAGAATAATCATTTTAACTAGCCGTTCAACTTGACAACTCTGCACCATATCGTCCGTAACTTTTTATTTAGAGCTCAGAATGACATGAATCTGATGCCCATGATAAGCTAACTCAATTTTTCTATATTGTGACAAAATTTAAGACAAAAATAGATACAAAAATCGTCAAAGTAATCCAATCTATCCCGAACTGTGTGATTGCATTCATTATACTACATTTATAAGCCTTTACTTATAAGTTTATAAGTTTAGAATGATAGCTTTAACTGGTCGATCAACTTGACATTTACACACTAAATCGCCCATAACTTTTGATTTATAGCTCAAAATGACACGAATCCAATTCCCACGTTAATCTATCACAATTTTCTATATTGTGACAAAATTTGAAACAGAAATAGATGCGAAAAACCGATCAAGTAATTCAATCTAGCCGAAACTATGTGATGCCATGCATTATGATTCATTTATAAGCCTTTACTCAATGAGCACCAATAATCTTTTTAGAATAATCATATTAACTAGATTATCAACTTGACATGTGCGCACTAAATCATATCTAAATTTTGATCTAGACCTCGGAATGACACGAAAAAATGCCCATGTTAAGCTAGATCAATTTTCTATTTTGACAAAATTTGAGATAGAAATAGAGACGCAAAAGTATCCAAGTAATCCAATCTATCCTGAAATTCGTAATGCCATGCTTTGTGCTTTAGTTATAAGCGTTTACTTTATCAGCACCAATGGTCAGTTTAGAATGAGCACTT
Organism: Pugionium cornutum; assembly: GCA_018901935.1. Classification (NCBI taxonomy): domain Eukaryota; kingdom Viridiplantae; phylum Streptophyta; class Magnoliopsida; order Brassicales; family Brassicaceae; genus Pugionium; species Pugionium cornutum. The sequence continues at coordinate 9,286,905 of CM032164.1, forward strand.
TAACTAGCCTAGAAACTTTACATGTCCGCACTAAATCGTCTGTAACTTATGGTTTAGAGCTAAGAATGACACGAATCCAATGCCCACGTTAAACAATCTCAGTTTTCAATATTTTGACAAAAGTATAGACAGAAATAGAGATGACAAAGTGTACAAATAATCAAATCTATTCCAAAGTGCGTGATGCCATGTATTTTGCTTCATTTATAAGCTTTTAATCAATGAGAACCAATGATCAGTTAATAATGATTTTTTAACTGGCCGATCAACTTGACATGTCTGCACTAAATCATCCGTAACTAATGATTTAAAGCTCAGACTGAGACGAATCCAATGCCCACCTTAAGCTAGCTCAATTTTCTATATTGATTCAAAATTTGAGACAAAAAAGACACGAGAAAACATCCAAGCAATCCAATCTATCCCGAACTGCGTGATCACATTCATTATACTTCATTTATAAGCCTTTACTCTAAGGGCACCAATGATCAGTTAAGAATGATAATTTTAACAGGCCGATCAACTTCACATGTCTGCACTAAATCATACATAAATTTTGATTTAGAGCTCAGAGTGACACGAATCCAATGCCCACGTTAAGCTGGCTCAATTTTCTATATTGTGACAAAATTTGAGGCAGAAATAGATACGAAAAGCATCCAAGTAATCCAATCTTGCCAAAACGACGTGATGCCATGCATTATGCTTAATTTATAAGCCCTTACCTAATGAGCAATAATGATCATTTTAGTATATTCATATTAAATGGCCTATCAACATGACATGTCGGCACTAAATTGTATGTTACTTTTGATTTATACCTCGAAATGACATGAATCCAATGCCCACGCTAAGCGAGCTGAATTTTCTATATTTGACAAAATTTGAGATAGAAATAGAGACGACAAAGCATTCAAGTAATCTAATCTATCCCAAACTTCGTGATTCCATGCTTTATGCTTCTTTCATAAGAGTTCACTTAATCTACACCAATGATCAGTTTAGAATGATCAATTTAACAGACCGATCAGCCTGACATGTCCGCACTAAACCATCCGTAACTTATGATTTAGAGCTCAGAATGACACGGATCCAGTGCCCACGTTAAGCTTGCTAAATTTTATTATATTTAGAAAAAATTATAGCAGAAATAGATACGACAAAGCGTACAAGTAATCCAATCTATCCCGAACTGTGTGATGCCATGAATTATATTTCATTTATTAGCCTTTACTCAATAAGCACCAATGATCAGTTAAGTATGATCGTTTTAACTGGCCGATCAACTTGACATGTCAGCACTAAATTGTCCACAGCTTTTGATTTAGAGCTCAAAATGACATGAATCCAATGCCCACGTTCACCTAACTCAATTCTGTATTGTGACAAAATTTAAGACAAAAATTGATACGACAAAGCGTCCAAGTAATCCAATCTATCCTGAACTGCATGATGTCATCCATTATGATACATTTATAAGCCTTCACTTAATGAGCACCAATGATAGGAAGAATGATCATTTCAACTGGCGGATCAACTTGACATGTCCGCACTAAATGGTCTGTAACTTTTGATTTAGAGCTCAGAATGACACGAATCCAATTCTCACGTTAAACTACCTCAATTTTCTATATTTTGACAAAATATGATACAAAATAGATTCGAAAAAGTGTCCAAGTAATCCAATCTATCCGAAACCGCGTGATGTCATACATTATGCTTGATTTGTAAGCCTTTACTCAATTAGTACCAATGATCAGTTTAGATTGATCACTTTAACTGGTCGATAAACTTGACATGTCCGCACAAAATCATCCTTAACTTTTGATTTAGTGCTCAGATTGACATGAATCCAATGCCTACATTAATCTAGCTCAATTTTCTATATTTTCACAAAATTAGAGATAGAATAAAAGTGGACAAAGCGTCCAAGTAATCAAACCTATCTTTAACGTCGTATTGCCATGCTTTATGCTTTATTTATAAACGTTTACTTTATCAGCACCAATGATCAATTTAGAATGATACCTTTAACTGGCCTAGAAACTATTCATTTCCGCATTAAATCATCCGTAACTTATGATTTAGAGATAAAAATGACACAAATCTAATGCCCATGTTAAGCTAACTCAATTTTCTGTATTGTGACAAAATTTAAGACAAAAATTGATACGACAAAGCGTCCAAGTAATCCAATCTATCCTGAACTGCATGATGTCATCCATTATGATACATTTATAAGCCTTTACTTAATGAGCACCAATGATAGGAAGAATGATCATTTCAACTGGCGGATCAACTTGACATGTCCGCACTAAATGGTCTGTAACTTTTGATTTAGAGCTCAGAATGACACGAATCCAATTCTCACGTTAAACTACCTCAATTTTCTATATTTTGACAAAATATGATACAAAATAGATTCGAAAAAGTGTCCAAGTAATCCAATCTATCCGAAACCGCGTGATGTCATACATTATGCTTCATTTGTAAGCCTTTACTCAATTAGTACCAATGATCAGTTTAGATTGATCACTTTAACTGGTCGATAAACTTGACATGTCCGCACAAAATCGTCCTTAACTTTTGATTTAGTGCTCAGATTGACATGAATCCAATGCCTACATTAATCTAGCTCAATTTTCTATATTTTGACAAAATTAGAGATAGAATAAAAGTGGACAAAGCGTCCAAGTAATCAAACCTATCTTTAACGTCGTATTGCCATGCTTTATGCTTCATTTATAAGCGTTCACTTTAGCAGCACCAATGATTAGTTTAGAATGATCACTTTAACTGGCCTAGAAACTATTCATTTCCGCATTAAATCATCCGTAACTTATGATTTAGAGATAAAAATGACACAAATCTAATGCCCATGTTAAGCTAGCTCAATTTTCTATATTTTGACAAAATTATAAACTGAAATAGAGACGACAAAGTTTCCAAATAATCCAGTCTATTCCAAAGTGCGTGATGCCATGCATTATGCTTCATTTATAAGCTTTTAATCAATGAGTACCAATGATCAGTTAAGAATGATCATTTTATCATTCCGATCAACTTGACGTGTCCACACTAAATCATCCTTATGATTTAGAGCTCAGACTGACACAAATCTAATGCCCACGTTAAGCTAGCTAACTTTTCTGTATTGTGACAATATTTGAGATAGAAATACATACAACAAAGCGTCCAAGTAATACAATCTATCCTGTACTGCGTGATGCCATGTATTATGCTTCATTTATATGACTTTACTCTATGGGCACCAATGATCAGTTAAGAATGATCATTTTAACTGGCCGATCAACTTGACATGTCCGCACTAAATCTTCCGTGATTTTTGATTTAAAGCTTAGAATGACACGAATCCAATGCCCACGTAAAGCAGCTCAATTTTCTATTTTGTGACAAAGTTTGAGACAGAAATAGATACGAAAAGCATTTAAGTAATCCAATCTAGCCAAAACTATGGGATGCCATGCATTATGCTTAATTTATAAGCCCTTAATCAATGAGCACTAATGATCAGTTTACAATAGCGATATTAACTGGCCTATCAACATGACATGTCCGCACTAAATTATATGTAACTTTTTATTTAGACCTCAGAATGACATGAATCCAATGACCACGTTAACCTAGCTCAATTTTCTATATTTTGATAAAATTTGAGATAGAAATAGAGACGACAAGGCATCCAAGTAATCCAATCTATCCCAAACTTCATGATGCCATGCTTTATGCTTCTTTTATAAGCGTTTCCTTAATCTACACCAATGATCAGTTTAGAATGATCACTTTAACTGGTCGATGAACTTGACATGTCCACACCAAATCGTATGTAACTTATGATTTAGAGATCAGTAGGACACGACTCCAATGCCCATGTTACGCTTGCTCAATTTTCTATATTTTGTAAAAATTATAGACAGAAATAGAGGCGACAAAGCGTTCAAGTAATCCAATCTATCCCAAACTGAGTGATGCCATGCATTATGCTTCATTTATAAGCTTTTAATCAATGAGCACCAATTATCAGTTAAGAATGATCATTTTAACTGGCTGATCAACTAGACGTGTCCGCAGTAAATCAACCGTAACTTATTATTTGGAGCTTCAAATGACACTAATCAAATGCCCACGTTTAGGTAGCTAAATTTTCTATACTGTGACAAAACTTGAAACAGAAATAGATACGAAAAAAGTGTCCAAGTAGTCCAATCTATCCCGAACAGTTTGATGCCATGCATTACGTTTCATTTATAAGTGTTTAATTAATAAGCACCAATGATTAGTTAAGAATGATCATTTTAACATGCCGATCAACTTGGCATGTTTGCACTAAATTGTCCGTAACTTTTGATTTATAGCTCAGAATGACATGAATCCAATGCCCACGTTCAGCTAACTCAATTTTCTGTATTGTGACAAAATTTGAGACAGAAATAGGTACGACAAAAAGTCCAAGTAATCCAATCTACCCTAAACTACATGATGGCATGCATTATGCTTCATTTATAAGCCTTTACTTAATGAGCACCAATGATCAGTTTAGAATGATCAAGTTAACTGTCCGATCAACTTGACATGTCTGCACTAAATCGTCCATAACTTTTGGTTTAGAGCTCAGAATGACAAGAATCCAATTTCGACGTTAAGCTATCTCAATGTTCTATATTGTGACAAAATTGGAGACATAAATAGATATGAAAAAGTGTCCAAGTAATCCAATCTAGCCAAAACTGCGTGATGCCATGCACTATGCTTCATTTGTAAACCTTTACTCAATGAGCACCAATGATCAGTTTAGAATGATCACTTTAACTGGCCGATCAACTCGACATGTTTGCAGTAAATCGTCCTTAACTTTTGATTTAGTGCTCAAAATGACACAAATCCAATGCTCACGTTAAGCTAGCTCAGTTTTCTATTCCGAACTGTGTGATGCCTTGCATTATGTTTCATTTATAAGCCTTCACTCGATAAGCACCAATGATTGGTTAAGACTGATCGTTTTAACTGGCTGATAAAATTGACATATCCGCACTAAATCGTTGTTAACTTTTTATTTAGACCTCAGAATGACACCAATCCAATGCCCCACATTAAGCTAGCTCAATTTTCTATATTGTGAAAAAATTTGAGGCAGAAATAGGTATGACGAAATGTCCAAGTAATCCAATCTATCTTGAATTACGTGATTCTATGCATTATGCTTCATTTATAAGCATTTACTCAGTGAGCACCATTGATCTGTTTAGAATGATCATTTGAACAAGCGGAACAACTTGACACGTATGCAGTAAATCGTCCATAGCTTTTGATTTATAGCTCATAATGACATGAGTCCAATGCCCACGTTAAGCTAGCTAATCCTCCATAACGTTTGATTTATAGCTCATAATAACATGAATCCAATGCCTGCGTTAAGCTAGCTTAATATTCTATATTGTGACAAAATTTGATATAGAAAAAGATACACAAAGTGTCCAAATAATCCAATATATCCCGAACTGCGTGATACCATGCATTATGCTTCATTTATAAGCCTTTATTCAATGAGCACCAATGATAAGTTAAAAATGATCATTTTAACTAGCCGATCAGCCTGACATAACCAAACTAAATCGTCCATAACTTTTGATTTGGAGGTCATAATGACACGAATCCAATGTACACGTTAAGCTAGCTCAATTTTCTATATTTTGACATAATTTGAGACAAAAATAGAGACAACAAAGCTTCCAAGTAATCCAATCTATCCAAACTATATGATGCCATGCATTATGCTTCATTTATAAGCCATTACTTAATGGCACCAATTATCAATTTAGAATGATCACTTTAACTGGCCACTCAACTTGACATGTCCCCAGTAAATAGTCTGTAATTTTTAATTTAGAGCTCAAAATGACACATATCCAATGTCCATATAAAGCTAGTTCAATTTTCTATATTGTGACAAAATGTTAGACAAAAATATATATGATAAAGCGTCCAAGCAATCCAATCGATCCCATACTGCGTGATGCCATGGATTATGCTTCATTTAAAAGTCTTTACTTAATGAGCACCAATGATCAATATCAATTTTACTTGCCGATCAACTTGACATGTCCGCACTAAATCGTCTGTAATATCAATTCTGTTAAATCGTCTGTAACTTTTGATTTAGATCTCAGAACTGACACGAAACCAATGCCCACGTTAAGCTAGCTCAGTTTTCTATATTTTGACAAAATTTAAGACCGAAAGAGATACGAAAAAGTATCCAAGTAATCAGATATATCCAAAACTGCGTGATGTCATGCATTATGTTTCATTTATAAGCTTTTAATCAATGAGCACCAATGATCAGTTAAGAGTGATCATTTTAACTAGCTGATCAACTTGACATGTCTACACTAAATCATACGTAACTTTTGATTTAGAACTCAGAATGATACAAATCGAATGCCCACGTTAAGCTATCTCAATTTTATATACTTTGACAGAATTTAAGATAGAAATAGGGACGACAAAGTGTCTAAGTAATCCAATCTATCCCAAGACTTCGTGATGCTATGCTTTATGCTTCTTTTATAAGCCTTTACTCTATGGGCACCAATGATCAGTTAAGAATGATCATTTTAACTAGCCGATGAACTTGACATATCCGCACTAAATCGTCCTTAACTTTTTATTTAGAACTCAGAATGACACGAATTCAATGCCCACATTTAGCTAGCTCAATTTTCTATATTGTGACCAAATTTGGGACAGAAATAGGGACGAAATAGAGTCCAAGTAATCCAATCTATCCTGAACTGTGTGATTCTACGCATTATAATTCATTTATAAGCCTTTACTCAGTGATCACCAATGATCAGTTTAGAATGATCATTTGAACTGGCAGATCAACTTGACTTGTCTGCACTAAATCGTTCATAAATTTTGATTTATAACTCATAATGACATGAATCCAATGCCCACGTCAAGCTAGCTCAATATTATATATTGTGACAAAATTTGATATAGAAAAATATACGACAAAGCGTTCAAGTAATCCAATGTATCCCGATAAGTGATGCAATGCATTACACTTCATTTATAAGCCTTTACTCAATGATCACCAATGATCAGTTAAGAATGATTATTTTAACAAGCCGATCAACCTGACATATCCGCACTAAATCGTCCGTAATTTTTGATTAAGATCTCAGAATTGAAATGAATCCAATGCTCACGTTCAGCTTGCTCAATTTTCTATATTTTGACAAAATTATAGACACAAATAGAGACGAAAAAGCATCCAAAAATCCAATCTATCCCAAATTGTGTGATGTCATGCATTATGCTTCATATATAGCTTTTAATCAATGAGCACCAGTGATCAGTTAAGAATACTCATTTTAACTGGCCGATCAACTTGACATGTCTGCACTAAATCATCTGTAACTTTTGATTTAGAGCTGAGAATGTTACCAATCGAATGACCACGTTTAGCTAGCTCAGTTTTCTATACTTTGACAAAATTTGAGATAGAAATAGAGACGACAAAGCGTCCAAATAATCCAATCTATCTCAAACTTCATGATGCCATGCTTTATGCTTCTTTTATAAGCCTTTACACTATGGGCACCAATGATCAGTTAAGAATGATAATTTTAACTGGCCGATCAACTTGACATATCCGCACTAAATCGCCCATAACTTTTGATTTAGAGCTCAGAATGACACGAATCCAATGCCCACATTAAGCTAGCTCAATTTTCTATATTATGACAAAAATTTGAGACAAAAATAGGTACGACAAAGAGTCCATGTAATCTGATCTATCCTGAACTGCGTGATCATATGCATTATGCTTTATTTTATAAGCCTTTACCCAATGAGCACCAGTGATCAGTTTATAATGATCATTTTAACTGGCGGATAAACTTGACATATCTACACTAAATCGTCCATAACTTTTGGTTTATTGCTTAAAATGAAAGGAATTCAATGTCCACGTTAAGCTCCCTCAATTTTCTATATCGTGACAAAATTTGATAAAGAAAAAGTTACGACAAAGCGTCGAAGTAATCCAATGTATCCCGAACTGCGTGATGCCATGTAATCCAATCTATCCTGAACTGCACTAAATCTTCCATAACTTTTGATTTAAATTTCATAATGACACGAATCCAATGCCCACGATAACCTATCTCAATTTTATATATTTTGACAAAATATGAGACAGAAATAGAGACAACAAAGCGACCAAGTAATCCAATCTATCCAAAAACTGCTTGATGCAATATATTAAGCTTCATTTATAAACCTTAACTTTTATTGGCCGATCAACTTGACATGTCCGCACTAAATCGTCCATAAGTTTTGATTTAGAGCACAGAATTGACATGAATCCAATGACCACATTAAGCTAGCTCAATTTCTATACTGTGACAAAATTTGAGACATAAATAGATACGAAAACGCATCCAAGTAATCCAATCTATCCCGAACTGCGTGATGCCATGCATTATTTTTCATTTATAAGCTTTTAGTCAATGAGAACAAATTATCAGTTTAGAATGATCACTTTAACTGGCCGATCAACTTGACATATCCGCACAAAATCAACCTTAACTGTTGATTTAGAGCTCAGAATGACACAAATCCGATGCCTACGTTAAGCTAGCTCAAATTTCAATATTGTGACAAAAATTGAGACAGAACTACGTACGATAAAGCATCCAAGTAATTTAATCTATCCCAAACTTAGTGATGCCATGCTTTATGCTTCTTTTATAAGCCTTGACACTATGAGCACCGATGATAGGTTAAGAATGATCATTTTAACTGGCTGATCAACTTGACATGTTTGCACTAAATCGTCCATAACTTTTGATTTAGAGCTCAGAATAACACGAATCCAATGCCCACATTAAGCTCGCTCAATTTTCTATATTGTGATAAAAGTTCAGACAGAAAAAGATACGAAAAAGCGTTTAGGTATGTATCCCCAACTGCATGATGCCATACATTACGGTTCATTTATAAGCCTTTACTCAATGAGAACCAATGATCAGTTTAGAAAGAGCACTTTAACTGGTCGATCAACTTAACATGTGCGACTAAATCGTCCTTAACATTTTATTTAGAGCTCAGAATGACACGAATACAATGTCCACATTAAGCTAACTCAATATTTGATATTGTGACAAAATTTGAGATAGAGCTAGCTACGACAAAGCGTCCAAGTAATCCAATATCTCCCAAACATCGTGATGCCATGCTTTATGCTTCATGTATAAGCCATTACTCTATGTGCACCAATGATAAGTTTAGAATGATCATTTTAACTGGCCGATCAACTTGACATGTCGGCACTAAATCATCCTTAACTTTTGATTTAGAGCTCATAATGACACGAATCCAATGCCCACATTTAGCTCGCTCAATTTTCTATATTTTGACAAACTTTTAGACACAAATAGGTATGATAAAAGTCCTAGTAATCCAATCTATCCTGAGCTGCATGATTCTATGCATTATGCTTCATTTTTAAGCCTTTACTCAATGAGCACCAATGATCAGTTTAGAATGATCGTTTTAACAGGCCGATCAACTTGACATGTCTGCACTAAATCGTCCATAACTTTTGATTTAGAGCTCATAATGACACGAAATCAATGCCCACGTTAACCCAGCTCAATTTTCTATATTGGGATAGAAGTTCAGACAGTAAAAAAATACGACAAAGCATCCAATTATGTATCCCGAACTGTGTGATGTCATGCATTACACTTCATTTCTAAGTCTCTACTCAAAGAGCACCAATGATCAGTTAAGAATAATCATTTTAACTGACGGATCAACCTGACATATCTGCACTAAATCGTCCATCACTTTTGATTTAGAAGTCATAATGACATGAATCTAATGCCCACGTTAAGCTAGCTCAATTTTCTATATTTTGTTGACAAAATTTGAGACAGAAATAGGGACATCAAATCGTCTAAGTAATCCAATCTATCCAAACTGCTTTATGTCATGCATTATGCTTCATTTTAAGCCTTTACTTAACGAGCACCAATTATTGTTTTAGAATGATCACTTTAACTGGCCACTCAACCTGACATGTCCCCAATAAATCATCCGTAAGTTTTGATTTAGAGCTTAGAAAGACACGAATCCAATGCCCACGTAAAGCTAGTTCAATTTTCAATAATGTGACAAAATCATAGGCTGAACTAGATACGAAAAAGCATTCCAGTAATCCAATCTATCCCGAACTGCGTGATGCCATGCATTATGCTTCATTTATAAGCCTTTACTCAATGATCACCAATGATTAGTTTAGAATGATCACTTTAACTGGCTGATCAACTTGACATGTTCGCACTAAATTATCCTCAACCTTTGATTTAGAGTTCAGAATGACACGAATCCAATGCCCATGTTAAGCTTGCTCAATTTTTTATATTGTGACAAAATTTTAGACAGAACTATATACAACAATGCGTCCAAGTAATCCAATCTATCCAAAACTTCGTGATGCCATGCTTTATGCTTATTTTACAAGCCTTTACTCTATGGGCACCAATGATAAGTTAAGAATGATCATTTTAACTGGCTTATCAACTTGACATATCTGCACTAAATCGTCCATAACTTTTGATTTAGAGCACAGAATGAAACAAAGCCAATGCCCACACTAAGTTAGCTCAATTTTCTACGTTGTGAAAAAATTTGAGACAGAAATAGGTATGACAAAGAGTCCAAGTAATCCAATCTATCCTGAAATGAGTGATTCTATGCATTATACTTCATTTATAAGCTATTACTCAATGAGCACCAATGATCAGTTTGAAATGATAATTTTAACTGGCTGATTAACTTGACATGTCTCACTAAATCGTCCATAACTTTTGATTTATAGCTTATAATGACACGAATTCAACACCCACGTTAAGCTAGCTCAATTTTCATTATTGTGATAAAAATTTAGACAGTAAAAGAAACGACAAAGCGTCCAAGTATGTATCCCAAACTGCGTAAGGCCATGCATTACACTTCATTTATAAGCCTTTACTCAATGAACACCAATGATCAGTTAAGAATAATAATTTTAACTGACCGATCAACCTGACATATCTGGACTAAATCTACCATCACTTTTGATTTAGAGGTCATAATGAAACAAATCCAATGCACACGTTAAGCTAGCTCAATTTTCTATATTTGGTTGACAAAATTCGAGACAGAAATAGAGACAACAAAGCATCTAAGTAATCACACCTATCCAAAGTGCTTGATGGCTTGCATTATGCTTCATTTATAAGCCTTTACTTAATGAACAACAATTATCAAGTTAGAATGATCACTTTTACTGGCCACTCAACTTGACATGTCCACACCAAATCGTCCGTAAGTTTTGATTTAAAGCTCAGAATTACACGAATCCAATGCCCACGTAAATCTAGTTCAATTTTCTATATTGTGACAAAATTATAGACAAAAATAGATACGACAAAGCATCCAATGATAAGTTAAGAATTAAATCGTCTTAACTGGGAGATCAACTTGACATGTCCGCACTAAATCGTCTGTAATTTTTGATTTATAGCTCAGAATGACACATATCCAATGCCTACATTAAGCTAGCTCAAATTTCTATATTTTAGCAAAATTTGATACAGAAATAGAGAAAACAAAGCGTCCAAGTAATCCAATCTATCCAAACTGCTTGATGCCATGCATTATGCTTCATTTATAAGCCTTTACTTAATGAACACCAATTATCAGTTTTGAATGATCACATTAACTAACCACTCAACTTGACATGTCCGCACTTAATCGTCAGTAAGTTTTTATTAGTGCTCAGAATGACACGAATCCAATGCCCACGTAGAGCCTGCTCAATCATCTATATTGTGACAAAATTATAGACAGAAATAGATACGACAAAGCGTCCAAGTAATCCAATCTATCCCGAACTGCATGATGCTATGCATTATGTTTCATTTATTAGCCTTTACTTAATGAGCACCAATGATCAATATCACTTTTACTGGCCGATCAACTTGACGTGTCCACAAGAAATCGTCTGTACCTTTTGATTTAGAGCTCTGGATTGACACGAATCCAATGCCCACACTAACCTAGCTCAATTCTCCATATTTTGAAAAAATTTGAAACAAAAATAGAGACAACAAAGCGTCCAAGTAATCCAATCTATCCAAACTACTTGATGTCAAGCATTATGCTTCATTTATAAGTCTTTACTTAATGAACACCAATGATCAGTTTTGAATGATCACTTTAACTAGCCACTCAACTTTAAATGTCCGCACAAAATCGTCCGTAAGTTTTGATTAGAGCTCAGAATGACACGAATCTAGTCCCCACGTAAAGCTAGTTCAATCCTCTATATTTTGACAAAATTATAGATAGAAATATATATGACGAAACGTCTAAGTAATTCAATCTATCCCGAACTGCGTTATGCTATGCATTATTTTTCATTTATAAGCCTATACTTAATTAGCACCAATGATCAATATCATTTTTACTGGCCGATCAGCTTGACATGTACGCTCTAAATCGTACGTAACTTTTTGATTTAGAGCTCAGAATTTACCAGAATCCTATGCCCATATTAAGGTAGCTCAATTTTCTATATTGTGACAAAATTTGAAACTGAATAGATACAAAAAATCATCCAAGTAATCCAACATATCCCGTACTTCGTGATGCCATGCATTATGCTTCATTTATAAGTTTTTACTCAATGAGCACCAATGATCAACTTCAACTCCCAATCAACTTGACATGTCCGCACTAAATAGACCTTAACTTTTGATTTAGAGCTCAGAATGACCCGAATCCAATGCCTACATTAAGCTAGCTCAATTTCTGTATTTTGACAAAATTTGAGATAGAAATAGAGACAACAAAGCATCCAAATTATCCAATCTATCCAAACTGCTTGTTGCCATGCATTATGCTTCATTTATAAGCCTTTACTTAATGAACACCAATGATCAGTTTTGAATGATCACATTAACTAGCCACTCAACTTCACATGTCCTCACTAAATCGTCAGTAAGTTTTGATTAGAGCTCAGAATGACACGAATCTAATGCCCACGTAATGGTAGTTCAATCTTCTATACTGTAATTCAATTTATCCCGAACTGCGTGATGCCATGCATTATTATTCATTTATAAGCCTTTACTTAATGAGCACCAACGATAAATTTCAATTTTACTGGCCGATCAACTTGACGTGTCCGCACTAAATTGTCCATGACTTTTGATTTAGAGCTCAGAATTGACACGAATCCAATGCTCACATCAACCTAGCTCAATTTTCTATATTTTTACAAAATTTGAGATAGAAATAGAGACAACAAAGTGTTCAAGTAATCCAATCTATCTAAACTGGTTGATGTCATGCATTATGCTTCATTTATAAACCTTTACTTAATGAGCACCAGTGATCAGTTGAGAATGATCACTTTAACTTGCCCGTTAACTTGACATGTGCGCACTAAATCGTCCGTAAGTTTTGATTAGAGCTCAGAATGACACGAATCCAATACCCACGTAAAGCTAGTTCGATCATCTATATTTTGGCAAAATTATAGAAAGAAATACGACAAAGCGTCCAAGTAATCCAATCTATCCCAAACTGCGTTATGGTATGCATTATTCTTCATTTATAAGCCTATACTTAATGAGCACCAATGATCAATATCACTTTTACTGGCCGATCAACTTGACATGTCCGCACTAAATCGTCTGTAAATTTTTTGATTTAGAGCTCAGAATTGACATGAATCCAATGCCCACATTAAGCTAGCTCAGTTTTCTATATTGTGAAAAAAATTTGAGACTGAATAGATACAAAAAAGCATCCAATTAATCCAATCTATCCCGTACTCCGTGATACCACGCATTATGCTTCATTTATAGGCTTTTACTCAATGTGCAAACATGATCAGTATAGAATGATAACTTTAACTCGCCGATCAACTTGATATGTACGCACTAAATCGTCCTTAACTTTTGATTTAGAGCTCAGAATGACACGAATCCAATGCCCACGCGAAGCTAGCTCAATTTTTTATACTGTGGCAAATTTTGAGACATAGCTAGATACCACCACCCGTCCAAGTAATCCAATCTATTCCAATCTTTGTGATGCCATGCTTTATGCTTCATTGATACTTTACTTTATGGGCACCAATGATAAGTTAAGGATGATCATTTTAACTGGCCGATCAATTTGACATATCCGCACTAAATCGTATGTAACTTTTGATTTATAACTCAGAATGACACGAATCCAGTGCCTACATTAATCTAGCTCAATTTTCTATATTGTGAAAAAATTTGAGATAGAAATAGGTATAACAAACAGTCCAAGTATTCTAATCTATCCTGAGCTGCGTGATTCTATGCATTATGCCTCATTTATAAGTCTTTACTCAATGAGCACTAATGATCAATTTAGAATGATCATTTTAACTAGCCGATCAACTTTACATGTTTGCACTAAATCGTCCATGACCTTTGATTTATAGCTCATCATGACATGAATCCAATGCCCTTGTTTAGCTAGTTCAATTTTTTTTATTGTGCAAAATATGAGACTGAAAAAGATACGACAAAGTGTCCAAGTATGTATCCCGAACTGTGTGATGCCATGCATTATGCTTCATTTATAAGCCTTTACTCAAGGACCACCAATGATAAGTTAAGAATGATCATTTTAACTGGCCGATCAACCTGACATGTCCCCACTAAATCGCCCGTAACGTTTGATTTAGAGGTAATAATGACACAAATCCAATGCCAACGTTAGGCTATCTCAATTTTCTACATTGTGACAAAATTTGAGACAGAAATAGATACGACAAAACATCTAAGAAATCCAATCTATCCGGAATTGCATGAATCTAAGCTCATAATTGACACGAAACCAATGCCCACATTAAGCTAGCTCAATTTTCTATATTGTGACAAAATTTGAGACTAAATAGATACAAAAAAGCATCCAAGTAATCCAATATATCCCGTACAGTGTGATGCCATGCATTATGCTTCATTTATAGGTTTTTACTCAATGAGCACCAACGATCAGTATAGAATGATAACTTAACTCGGCAATCAACTTGTCATGTCCGCACTAAATCAATCTTAACTTTTGATTTAGAGCTCTGAATGACACGAATCCAATGCCCACGCTAAGTTAGATCAGTTTTTTATACTGTGACAAACTTTGAGACATAACTAGATACGACCAACCGTCCAAGTAATCCAATCTATCCCAAACTGCATGATGCCATGCTTTATGCTTCATTGATCTTTACTTTATGCGCACCAATGATAAGTTAAGAATGATCATTTTAACTCGCCGATCAACTTGAAATGTCCGCACTAAATCGTCGGTAACTTTTGATTTATAGCTCAGAATGACACGAACCCAATACCTACATTAAGCTAGCTCAATTTTCTATATTTTGAAAAAAATTTGAGATAGAAGTAGAGACAGCAAAGCGTCCAAGTAATCCAATCTATCCAAACTGCTAGCTGCCATGCATTATGCTTCATTTATAAGCCTTTACTTAATGAACACCATTGATCAGTTTTGAATGATCACATTAACTAGCCACTCAACTTGACATGTCCACACTAAATCGTCAGTAAGTTTTGATTAGAGCTCAGAATGACACGAATCCAATGCCCACGTAAAGCTAGTTCAATCTTCTATATTGTGACAAAATTATAGACAGAATAGATACGACAAAGCCTCCAAGTAATCCAATCTATCCCAAACTGCGTGATGTCATGCATTACTATTCATTTATAAGCCTTTAATTAATGAGCACCAATGATCAATATCACTTTTACTGGCCGATCAATTTGACCGTGTCCACACTAAATCATCCATACCTTTTGATTTAGAGCTCAGAATTGACATAAATCCAATGCCCACGTTAACCTTTCTCATTTTTCTATATTTCGACAAAATTTGATGTAGAAATAAAGACAACAAAGCGTCCAAGTAATCCAATCTATCCAAAATGCTTGATGCCATGCATTATGATTCATTTATAAGCCTTTACTTAATGAGCACCAATGATCAGTTGAGAATGATCACTTTAACTAGCCCTTCAACTTGACATGTCCGCACTAAATCATCAAAAAATTTTGATTAGAGTTTAGTATGACAAGAATCCAATGCCCATGCAAAGCTAGTTCAATCTTCTATATTGTGACTAAATTATAGACAGAAATAGATACCACAAAGCATCAAGTAATCCAATCTATCCCGAACTGCGTTATGCTATGCATTATTCTTCATATATAAGCCTATACTTAATGAGCACCAATGATCAATATGACTTTTACTGTCCGATCAACTTGACATGTCCACAGTAAATCGTCCGTAACTTTTTGATTTAGAGCTCAGAATTGACAGGAATCTAGTGCCCACATTAGGCTAGCTCAATTTTCTATATTGTGCAAAAATTTGAGACTGAATAGATACAAAAACTATCCAAGTAATCCAATCTATCCCGTACTACCTGATGCCATGCATTATGCTTCATTTATAAGCTTTGCCTCAATGAGCACCAATGATCAGTATAGAATGATAACTTTAACTTTCCGATCAACTTGACATTTCCGCACTAAATCGTCCTTGACTTTTGAATTAGAGCTCAGGATGACACAAATCCAATGCCCTTGTTAAGCTAGCTTAATTTTTTATACTGTGACAAAATTTGAGCCATAACTAAATACGACCAACCGTCCAAGCAATCCAATATATCCCAAACTTTGTGATGTCATGCTTTAGGCTTCATTGATACTTTACTTTATGGGCACCAATGATAAGTTAAGAATGATCATTTTAACTGGCGTATCAACTTGACATGTCCGCACTAAATCGTCTTTAACTTTTGATTTATAGCTCAGAATGACACGAATCCATTGCCTACATTAAGCTAGCTCAATTTTCTATATTGTGACAAAATTTGAGATAGAAATAGGTATGAAAAGAGTCCAAGTATTCTAATCTATCCTGAACTGCGTGATTCTATGCATTATGCTTCATTTATAAGTCTTTATTCAATGAGCACTAATGATTAATTTAGAATGATCATTTAACTAGCCGATCAACTTGACATGTTTGCACTAAATCGTCCATAACTGTTGATTTATAGTTCATAATGACATGAATCCAATGCCCTTGTTAAGCTAGCACACTTTTTTATATTGTGACAAAATTTGAGACTGAAAAGGATATGACAAAGTGTCCATGTATGTATCCCGAACTGTGTGATGCCAAGCATTACGCTTCATTTATAAGCCTTTATTCAAAGAGCACCAATGATAAGTTAAGAATGATCATTTTAACTGGCCGATCAACCTGACACGTCCCCATTAAATTGCCCATAACGTTTGATTTAGAGGTAATAATGACACAAATCCAATGCCAACGTTAGGCTATCTCCATTTTCTATATTGTGACAAAATTTGAGATAGAAATAGATATGACAAAACGTCCAAGAAATCCAATCTATCCCGAACTGCGTGATGCCATGTATTATGCTTCGTTTATAAGCTTTTACTCAATGATCACCAATGATCTGTCAAGAATGATCATTTTAACTAGCCAATCATCCTGACATATCGACACTCAATCGTCCATAACTTTTGATTTAGAGGTCATAATGACATGAATCCAATGCCCGCGTTAAGCTAGCTCAATTTTCTATATCTTGATGAAACTCGTGACAGAAATAGAGAAAACAAAGTGTCCAAGTAATTCAATATATCCAATATGCTTGATGCCATGCATTATGCTTCATTTATAAGCCTTTACTTAGTGAGCACCAATGATCAGTTGCGAATGGTCACTTTAACTGGCCACTCAACTTGACATGTCCACACTAAATCGTTTGTAAGTTTTGATTTAGAGCTCCGAATGATACGAATCCAATGCCCACGTAAACCTAGTTCAATTTTCTATATTGTGACAAATTAGAGACGGAAATAGTTATGACAAAGCATCCAAGTAATCCAATCTATCCCAAACTGCGTGATGTCATACATTATGCCTTACTTATAAGCGTTTAATGAATGAGCACCAATGATCAGTTAAAAATTCTCATTTTAACTAGCCAATCAACTTGATAGGTCTGCACTAAATAATCCCTATCTTTTGATTTAGAGCTGAGAAGATACCATTCAAATGCCGACGTTAAGCTAGCTCAATTTTCTATATTTGACAAAATTTGAGATAGAAATAGAGACGACAAAGCGTCCAAGCAATCCAATCTATCCCAAAATTTGTGATGTCATGCTTTGTGCTTCTTTTATAAGCCTTTACTCTATGGGAACCAATGATCAGTTAAGAATGATCATTTTAACTGGTCAATCAACTTGACATATCCGCACTAAATCATCTGTAACTTTTGATTTAGAGCTCCAAATGACATGAATCCAATGCCCACATTAAACTAGCCCAATTTTCTATTTTATGACAAAATTTGAAACAAAAATAGTTACGACAACGAGTCCAAATAATGCAATCTATCCTTAAATGCGTGATTCTATGTATTATGATTTATTTATAAATCTTTACTCAATGATCGTAATTGATCAGTTTAGAATGATCATTTTAACTGGCAGATGAACTTGACATTTCTACACTAAATCGTCCACAACTTTTGGTTTATAGCTTATAATGACACGCAAGTCCATAACTTTTGGTTTATAGCTTATAATGACACGAATGCAATATCCATGTTAAGCTATGATGCCATGCATTATGCTTCATTTATAAGTCTTTACATAATGAACACCAATAATCAGTTTTGAATGATCACATTTACTAGCCACTCAGCTTGACATGTCCGCACTAAATCATCAGTAACTTTTGATTAGTGCTCAGAATGAAACGAATCCAATGCCCACGTAAAGCCTGTTCAGTCTTCAATATTGTGACAAAATTATAGACAAAAATAGATACGACAAAACGTCCAAGTAATCCAATCTATTCCGAACTGCGTGATGCCATGCATTATGTTTCATTTATAAGCCTTTACTTAATGAGCACCAATGATCAATATCACTTTTACTTGCCGATCAACTTGACGTGTCCACAAGAAATCGTCTGTAACTTTTGATTTAGAGCTCAGAATTGACACGAATCCAATGCCCACACTAACCTAGCTCAATTCTCCATATTTTGACGAAATTTGAGACAGACATAGAGACAACAAAGCGTCCAAGTAATCCAATCTATCCAAACTGCTTGATGCCATGCATTATGCTTCATTTATAAGTCTTTACTTAATGAACACCAATGATCAGTTTTGAATGATCGCATTAACTAGCCACTCAACTTGACATGTCCGCACTAAATCGTCCGTAAGTATTGATTAGAGCTCAAAATGACATGAATCTACTGCCCACGTAAAGCTAGTACAATCCTCTATATTGCGACATAATTATAGATAGAAATAGATACGACAAAGCGTCCAAGTAATCCAATCTATCCTAAACTGCATTATGCTATGCATTATTTTTCATTTATAAGCCTATACTTAATTAGCACCAATGATCAATATCAATTTTACTGGCCGATCAACTTGACATGTAGGCTCTAAATCGTACGTAACTTTTTGATTTAGAGCTCAGAATTGACCCGAATCCAATGCCCACATTAAGCTAGCTCAATTTTCTATATTTTGACAAAATTTGAAACTGAATAGATACAAAAAAGCATCCAAGTAATCCAACATATCCTGTACCTCGTGATGCCATGCATTATGCTTCATTTTAAGCTTTTACTCAATGAGCACCAATGATCAGTATAGAATGACAACTTTAACTCCCAATCAACTTGACATGTCCGCACTAAATCGACCTTAACTTTTGATTTAGAGCTCTGAATGACACGAATCCAATGGTCACGCTAAGCTAGCTCAATTTTTTTATACTGTGACGAAATTAGAGATATTACTAGATACGACCGTTCAAGTAATCCAATCTATCCCAAACTTTGTGATGCTATGCTTTATGCTTCATTGATACTTTATTTTATGCGCACCAATGATAAGTAAAGAATGATCATTTTAACTGGCCGATCAACTTGACATGTCCGCACTAAATCGTCTGTAACTTTTGATTTATAGCTCAGAATGACACGAATACAATGCCTACATTAAGCTAGCTCAATTTTCTATATTTTGAAAAAATTTGAGACAGAAATAGAGACAACAAAGCGTCCAAGTAACCCAATCTATCCAAACTGCTTGATGCCATGCATTATGCTTCATTTATAAGCCTTTACTTAATGAACACCAATGATCAGTTATGAATGATCATATTAACTAGCACTCAACTTGACATGTCCTCACTAAATCGTCAGTATGTTTTGATTAGAGCTCAGAATGACACGAATCCAATGCCCACGTAAAGCTAGTTCAATCTTCTATATTGTAATACAATCTATCCCGAATTGCGCGATGCCATGCATTATTATTCATTTATAAGCCTTTACTTAATGAGCACCAACGATAAATTTCAGTTTTACTGACCGATCAACTTGACGTGTCCGCACTAAATCGTCTATAACTTTTGAATTAGAGCTCAGAATTGACACGAATCCAATGCCCACGTAACCTAGCTCAATTTTCTATATTTTACAAAATTTGAGATAGAAATAGAGACAACAAAGCGTTCAAGTAATCCAATCTATCCAAACTGGTTGATGCCATGCATTATGCTTCATATATAACTCTTTACTTAATGAGCACCAGTGATCAGTTGAGAATGATCACTTTAACTTGCCCGTCAACTTGACATGTGCGCACTAAATTGTCCGTAAGTTTTGATTAGAGCTCTGAATGACATGAATCCAATGCCCACGTAAAGCTAGTTCGATCTTCTATATTGTGACAAAATTATAGACAGAAATACGACAAAGCGTCCAAGTAATTCAATCTATCCCAAACTGCATTATGGTATGCATTATTCTTCATTTATAAGCCTATACTTAATGAGCACCAATGATCAATATCACTTTTACTGGCCGATCAACTTGACATGTCCACTGTAAATTGTTCGTAAATTTTTGATTTAGAGCTCAGAATTGACACGAATCCAATGCCCACATTAAGCTAGCTCAATTTCTTATATTGTGAAAAAATTTGAGACTAAATAGATACAAAAAAGCATCCAATTAATCCAATCTATCCCGTACTGCGTGATACCATGCATTATGCTTCATTTATATGCTTTTACTCAATGAGCACAAATGATCAGTATAGAATGATAACTTTAACTCGCCGATCAACTTGATATGTACACACTAAATCGACCTTAACTTTTGATTTAGAGCTCCGAATAACACGAATCCAATGGTCAGGTTAAGCTAGCTCAATTTTTTATACTATGACAATATTAGAGACATTACTAGATAGGATCAACCGTTCAAGTAATCCAATCTATCCCAAACATTGTGATTCCATGCTTTATGCTTCAATGATACTTTACTTTATGGGCACCAGTGATAAGTAAAGAATGATCATTTTAACTAACCGAACAACTTGACATGTCCACAATAAGTCGTCTGTAACTTTTGAATTATAGATCAGAATGACACGAATCCATTGCCTACATTAAGCTACCTCAATTTTCTATATTTTGAAAAATATTTGAGACAGAAATCGAGACAACAAAGCGTTCAAGTAATCCAATCTATCCAAAGTGCTTGATGCCATGCATTATGCTTCATTTATAAGTCTTTACTTAATGAAAACCAATAATCGGTTTTGAATGATCACATTAACTAGCCACTCAACTTGACATGTCCTCACTAAATCGTCAGTAAGTTTTGATTAGAACTCAGAATGACATGAATCCAACGCCAACATAAAGCTAGTTCAATCTTCTATATTGTAATTCAATCTATCCCGAACTGTGCGATGACATGTCTGCACTAAATAGACCTTAACTTTTGATTTAGAGCTCAGAATGACCCGAATCCATTGCCTACATTAAGCTAGCTTAATTTCTGTATTTTGACAAAATTTGAGACAGAAATAGAGACAACAAAACATCAAAGTAATCCAATCTATCCCAAACTGCATGATTCTATGCATTGTGCTTCATTTATAAGCCTATACTTAATGAGCACCAGTAATCAGTTGAGAATGATCACTTTAACTAGCCCTTCAAATTGACATGTCCGCACTAAATTGTCCATAAGTTTTGATTAGAGCTCAGAAAGACACGAATCCAATGTCCACGTAAAGGTAGTTCAATCTTCTATATTGTGACAAAATTATAGACAGAAATAGGTACGACAAAGCGTCCAAGTAATCCAATCTATCCCGAAATGCATTATGCTATGCATTATTCTTCATTTATAAGCCCATACTTAATAAGCACCAATGATCAATATCACTTTTACAGGCCGATACACTTCACATGTCCGCACTAAATCGTCCGTAACTTTTTGATTTAGAGCTCAGAATTGACACGAGTTCAATGCCCACATTAAGCTATCTCAATTTTCTATATTGTGACAAAATTTGAGACTAAATGGATACAAAAAAGCATCCAAGTAATCCAATCTATCCCGTACTGCGTGATGCCAATGATCAGTATCCATGCATTATGCTTCATTTATAGGCTTTTACTGAATGAGCACCAACGATCAGTATAGAATGATAACTTTAACTCGGCAATCAACTTGACAAGTCCATACTAAATTGACCTTAACTTTTGATTTAGAGCTCAGAATGACAGGAATCCAATGCCCACGGTAATCTAGCTCAATTTTTTATATTGACAAACTTTGAGACATAACTAGATACGACCAACCGTCAAAATAATCCAATCTATCCCAAACTTCTTGATGCCATGCTTTATGCTTCATTGATCTTTACTTTATGCGCACCAATGATAAGTTAAGAATGATCATTTTAATGGGCCGATCAACTTGACATGTACGCACTAAATCGTCTGTAACGTTTGATTTATAGCTCAGAATGACACAAATCCAAAACCTACATTAAGCTAGCTCAATTTTCTATATTTTGAAAAAATTTGAGACAGACATAGATAAAACAAAGCATACAAGTAATCCAATCTATCCAAACTGCTTGATGCCATGCATTATGCTTCATTTATAAGCCTTTACTTAATGAGCACCAATGATCAGTTTTGAATGATAACATTAACTATCCACTCAAATTGACATGTCCGCACTAAACCGTCAGTAAGTTTTGATTAGAGCTCAGAATGACACGAGTCCAATGCCCACGTAAAGCTAGTTCAATCTTCTATATTGTGATAAAATTATAGACAGAATAGATAACAATGCGTCCAAGTAATCCAATCTATCCCGAACTGCGTTATGCTATGCATTATTCTTCATTTATAAGCCCATACTTAATGAGCACCAATGATCAATATCACTTTTACTAGCCGACCAACCTGACATGTCCGCACTAAATCGTCCGTAGTTTTTTTATTTAGAGCTCAGAATTGACACAAATCCAATGCTCACATTAAGCTAGCTCAATTTTCTATATTGTGACAAAATTTGAGAATAAATAGATACAAAAAATCATCCAAGTAATCCAATCTATCCCGTACTGCGTGATGCAACGATCAGTATCCATGCATTATACTCAATGAGCACCAACGATCAGTATAGAATGATAACTTTAACTCGGCAATCAACTAGACAAGTCCGCACTAAATCGACCTTAACTTTTGATTTAGAGCTCAGAATAACAGGAATCCAATGCCCACGCTAAGCTAGCTCAATTTTTTATATTGTGACAAACTTTGAGACATAACTAGATACGGCCAACCGTCCAAGTAATCCAATCTATCCCAAAATTTTTGATGCCATGCTTTATGCTTCATTGATCATTACTTTATGCGCACCAATGATAAGTTAAGAATGATCATTTTAACTGGGCGATCAACTTGACATATCCGCACTAAATCGTTTGTAACTTTTGATTTATAGCTCAGAATGACACGAATCCAATGCCTACATTAAGCTAGCTCAATTTTCAATATTTTGAAAAAATTTGAGACAGAAATAGAGACAACAAAGCGTACAAGTAATACAATCTATCCAAACTTCTTGATGCCATGCATTATGCTTCATTTATAAGCCTTTACTTAATGAAAACTAAAGATCAGTTTTGAATGATCACATTAACTATCCACTCAAATTGCATGTCCGCACTAAATCGTCAGTAAGTTTTGATTAGAGCTCAGAATGACACGAATCCAATGCCCACGTAAAGCTAGTTCAGTATTCTATATTATGATAAAATTATAGACAGAATAGATAACAAAGCATCCAAGTAATCCAATCTATCCCGAACTGTGTGATGTCATGCATTATTATTCATTTATAAGCCTTTACTTAATGAGCACCAATGATCAATATCACTTTTACTGGCCGATCAACTTGACTTGTCCGCACTAAATCGTCCATACCTTTTGATTTAGAGCTCAGAATTGACACGAATCTAATGCCCACGTTAACCTAACTCAATTTTCTATATTTTGACAAAATTGGATATAGAAATAAAGACAACAAAGCGTCCAAGTCATCCAATCTATCCAAACTGCTTGATGCCATGCATTATGCTTCATTTATAAGCCTTGACTTAATGAGCACCAGTGATCAGTTGAGAATGATCACTTTAACTAGCCCTTCAACTCGACTTGTCCACACTAAATCATCTGTAAGTTTTGATTAGAGCTCAGAATGACACGAGTCCAATACCCAGGCAAAGCTAGTTCAATCTTCTATATTGTGAGAAAATTATAGACAAAAATAGATACGACAAAGCGTCTAGTAATCCAATCTATCCCGAACTGCATTATGCTATGCTTTATTCTTCATTTATAAGCCTATACTTAATGAGCACCAATGATCCCTATTACTCTTACTAGCCGATCAACTTGACATGTCCGCACTAAATCATCCGTAACTTTTTGATTTAGAGCTTAGAATTGACACGAATCCAGTGCCCACATTTAGCTAGCTCAATTTTCTATATTGTGAAAAAATTTGAGACTGAATAGATACAAAAACCCATCCAAGTAATCCAATCTATCCCGTACTGCGTGATGCCATGCATTATGATTCATTTATAAGCTTTTACTCAATGAGCACCAATGATCAGTATAGAATGATAACTTTAACTCGCCGATCAACTTGACATTCCCGCACTAAATCTTCCTTAACTTTTGATTTAGAGCTCCGAATGACACGAATCTAATGCCCATGCTAAGCTAGCTCAATTTTTATACTGTGACAAATTTTGAGACATAACTAAATACGACCAACCATCCAAGTAATCCAATATATCCCAAACTTTGTGATGCCATGCTTTATGATTCATTGATACTTTACTTTATGGGCACCAATGATAAGTTAGGAATGATCATTTTAACTGGCGGATCAATTGACATGTCCGTACTAAATCGTCTTTAACTTTTGATTTATAGCTCCGAATGACACGAATCCATTGCCTACATTAAGGTATCTCAATTTTCTATAATGTGACAAAATTTGAGATAGAAATAGGTATGACAAAAAGTCCAAGTATTCTAATCTATCCTGAACTGCGTGATTCTATACATTATACTTCATTTATAAGTCTTTACTCAATGAGCACTAATGATCAATTTAGAATGATCATTTAAACTAGCCGATCAACTTGACATGTCTGCACTAAATCGTCCATAACTTTTTATTTATAGCTCATAATGATATGAATCCAATGCCCTTGTTAAGCTAGCACAATTTTTGAATTGTGACAAAATTTAAGACTGAAAAGGATATGACATAGTGTCCATGTATGTATCCCGAAATGCGTGATGCCATGCACTACGCTTCATTTATAAGTCTTTATTCAAAGAGCACCCATGATAAGTTAAGAATGATCATTTTAACTGGCCCATCAACCTGACATGTCCGCACTAAATTGCTGGTAATGTTTGATTTAGAGTTAATAATGACACAAATCCAATGCCAACGTTATGCTATTTCAATTTTCTATATTGTGACAAAATTTGAGACAGAAATAGATACGACAAAACGTCCAAGAACTCCAATCTATCCCGAACTGCGTCATGCCATGCATTATGCTTCGTTTATAAGGTTTTACTCAATGATCACCAATGATCAGTTAAGAATGATCATTTTAACTAGCCGATCAACCTGACATATTGACATTAAATCGTCCATAACTTTTGATATAGAGGTCATAATGACACGAATCCAATGCCCACGTTAAGCTAGCTCAATTTTCTATATTTTGATGAAATTCGTGACAGAAATAGAGAAAACAAAGTGTCCAAGTAATTCAATCTTTCCAATATGCTTGATGCCATGCATTATGCTTCATTTATAAGCCTTTACTTAGTGAGCACCAATGATCAGTTAAGAATGGTCACTTTAACCGGTCACTCAACTTGACATTTCCGCACTAAATCGTCCATAAGTTTTGATTTAGAGCTCCGAATGATACGAATCCAATGCCCACGTAAACCTAGTTCAATTTTCTATATTATGACAAAATTATAGACAGAAATAGTTATGAAAAAGCATCCAAGTAATCCAATCTATCCCAAACTGCGTGATTCCATGCATTATGCTTCATTTATAAGCGTTTAATGAATGAGCACCAATGAACAGTTAAGAATGATCATTTTAACTAGCCAATCAAGTTGACATGTCTGCACTAAATATTCCGTATCTTTTGATTTAGAGCTGAGAAGATACCAATCAAATGCCCATGTTAAGCTAGCTCAATTTTCTATATTTTGACAAAATTTGAGATAGAAATAGAGACGACTAAGCGTCCAAGCAATCAAATCTATCCCAAAATTTGTGATGTCATGTTTTATGCTTCTTTTATAGGCCTTTACTCTATGGGGACCAATGATCAGTTAATAATGATCATTTTAACCAGCCGATCAACTTGGCATATCCGCACTAAATCGTCTGTAACTTTTGATTTAGAGCTCTGAATGACACGAATCCAGTGCCCACATTAAGCTAGCTCAATTTTCTATATTATGAAAAAATTTGAGACAAAAATAGGTACGACAAAGAGTCCATGTAATGCAATCTATCCTGAACTGTGTGATTCTATGTATTATGCTTTATATATAAATATTTACTCAATGAGCGCCAATGATCAGTTTAGAATGATCATTTTAACTGGCTGATGAACTTGACATTTCTACACTAAAACGTCCACAACTTTTGGTTTATAGCTTATAATGACACGAAAGTCCATAACTTTTGGTTTATAGCTTATAATGACATGAATGCAATGTCCACGTTAAGCTCAACATGAGCATTGGATTCGTGTCATTCTAAGCTCAAAATCAAAAGTTACTGACGATTTTGTGCGTACATGTCAAGTTAATCGGGCAGTTAAAGTGATCATTCTAAACTATTCATTGGTGCTCATTAAGTAAACGCTTATAAATGGAGCATAATGCATGGCATCACACAGTTTTGGATAGATTGGATTACTTCGACACTTTATCATATCTATTTCCTCTCAAATTTTTACACGCTATAGAAAATTGAGCTAGCTTAACGTCGGCATTGGATTCGTCTTTTTCCAAACTCTAAATCAAACGTTATGGAAAATTTATGCGGGCATGTCAAGTTGATCGGCGAGTTAAAATGATCATTTTAAACTGATGATTGGTGCACGTTAAGTAAACGCTTCTAAATGAGGAATAAAGCATGTCATCACGCAGTATGGGATAGATTGGATTACATCGACGCATTGTCATATCTAGTTCGGTTTCAAATTTTGTGTACAATATAGAAAATTGAACTAGATTAACGTGGGCATTTGATTCGTGTCATTCTGAGCTACAAATCAAAAGTTATGGACGATTTAGAGCACACATGTCAAGTGGATCGGCCAGTTAAAATAATCATTCTAAACTGATCATTGGTGCTCATTGAGTAAACATTTATAAATGAAGAATAATGCATGGCATCACGCAGTTTTTGATGGATTGGAATATTTGGACACTTTGTCGTATCTATTTATTTCTCAAATTTTGCCACAATATAGAAAATTGAGTTAGCTTAACGTGGGCATTGGATTCGTGTCATTTTGAGCTCTAAATCAAAGGTTATAGACAATTTAGTGCGGACATGTCAGTTAAAGTGATCATTTTAAACTGATCATTTGTGCCATTGAGTAAAGGCTTATAAATGAAGCATAATGCATGGCATCACGCAGATTGGGATAGATTGTATTACATGGACGCTTTGTCGTATCTAGTTCTGTCTGAAATTTTGTCACAATATCGAAAATTAAACAAGCTTATGTGGGCAATTGATCCGTGTCATTCTGACCTATAAATCGAAAGTAATAGACGATTTAGTGCAAAAATGTCAAGTTGATCTACCAGTGAAAGTGATCATTCTAAACTGATCATTGGTGATGATTGAGTAAACGCTTATAAATGAAGTATAATGCATAGCAGTACACAGTTTTGGATAGATTGGATTACTTGGATGCTTTGTCGTATCTATTTCTGTCTCAAATTTTGTTACACTATAAAAAATTGCGCTAGCTTAATGGGGGCATTGGATTCGTGTGATTCTGAGCTCTAAATCAAAAGTTACGGATGATTTAGTGCAAACATTTCAAGTTGATAGACGAGTTAAAACGATCATTCTAAACTAATCATTGGTGCTCATTAAGTGAGGCTTAGCAATGAGGCATCCCACAGTTTGGTTCTCCCTGAGTAAAAGCCTATAAATGAAAAATAATGCATGGCATCACACAGTTTGGAAAGATTGGATTACTTGGATACTTTGTGGTATCTATTTCTAGCTCAAATTTTGTCACAATATAGAAAATTGAGCTAACTTAACATCGGCATATTATTCGTGTCATTCTGAATTCTAAATCAAAAGTTACGTAAGATTTAATGCGGACATGTCCAGTTGATAGAACAGTTAAAGTGATCATTCTAAACTGATCATTGGTGTGTATTGAGTAAAGGCTTATAAATGAAGCATAATGCATGGCATCACACAGTTTGGGATAGATCGGATTACTTGGATGCTTTTTCGAATCTAGTTCTGTCTCAAATTTGACACAGTATAGAAAATTGTACTAGCTTAATCTGGGCAATTGATTTGTGTCATTCTGACCTATAAATCAAAAGTTATATAGGATTTAGTGCGGACATGTCAAGTTGATTGGCCAATGAAAGTGATCATTCTAAACTGAGCATTGGTGCTGATTGAGTAAATGCTTATAAATGAAGCATAATGCATAGCATCACACAGTTTTGGATAGATGGGATTACTTGGACGCCTTGTCATATCTATTTTTGTCTCAAATTTTGTTAAACTATAAAAAATTGAGGTAGGTTAACATGGGCATTGGATTCGTGTGTTTTTGAGCTTTAAATCAAAAGTTACGCTCGATTTAGTTCGGACATGTCATGTTGATCGATGAGTTACAATGTTCACTCTAAACTAATCATTGGTGCTCATTAAGTGATGCTTAGAGATGAGGCAGAGAGCAGGGCATCACGCAGTTTGGGATAAATTGGATTACTTGGACGTTTTGTTGTATCTAGTTCTATTTCAAATTTTGTCACAATATAGAAAATCAAACTAGCCTAATGTGGGCAATTTATTCGTGTCATTCTGAGCTATAAATAAAAAGTTAGGACGATTTAGTGCGGACATGACAAGTTGATCGGCCAGTTAAAATGATCATTCTAAACTGATCAGTCGTGCCCACTGAGTAAAAGCTTATAAATGAAAAATAATGCATGGCATCACACAGTTTGGGAAGGATTGGATTACTTGTACGATTTGTCGTATCTATTTCTATCTCAAATTTTGTCACAATATAGAAAATTGAGCTAGATTAAAGTGGGCATTGGATTCGTGTCATTCTGAGATATCAATCAAAAGTTACTGACGATTTACTGCAGACATGTCAAGTTGATCGGCTAGTTAAAGTGATCATTCTAAACTGATCATTGGTGCTCACTGAGTAAAGGCTTATAAATGAAGCATAATGCATGGTATCGCACAATTTTGGATAAATTGGATTACTTGGACGCTTGGTCGTATCTTTTTCTATCTCAAATTTTGTCAAAATATAGAAAATTGAGCTCGATTAACGTGGGCATTGGATTCGTTTCATTCGGAGTTATAAATTAAAAGTTACGGACGATTTAGTGGGGACATGTAAAGTTGATGGCTAGTTAAAGGGATCATTCTAAACTGATCATTGGTGATTATTGTGTAAAAGCTTTTAAATGAAGCATAATGCATGGCATCACACAGTTTTGGGTTATATATGATTACTTGGACGTTTTGTTGTATCTAGTTCTGTTTCAAATTTCGTCACAATATAGAAAATTGAACTTTCTTAATGTGGGCATTGGATTCTTGTCATTCTCAGCTATAAATCAAAAGTTATGGACGATTTAATGCAGACATGTCAAGTTGATCGATTAGTTAAAATGATCATTCCAAACTGATCGTTGGTGCTTGTTGAGTAAAAGCTTATAAAAGAAGAATAATGCATGGCATCACCTAGTTTAGGATGTACTGGATTACTTGGATGCCTAGTTGTATCTATTTGTGTCTCAAATTTTGTCACAATATAGAAAATTGAGCTAGCTTAATGTGGGAATTGAATTCGTGTCATTCTGAAATCTAAATCAAAAGTTGCAGACGATTTAGTGCGGACATGTCAAGTTGATCGGCCATTTAAAGTGATCATTCTAAACTGGTCATTGGTGCTCATTAAATAAAGATTTCTAAATGAATCATAAAGCATGGTATCACGCAGTTTGGGATCTAGTGGATTACTTGGACGCTTTGTTCAATCTATTTCTATCTCAGATTTTGTCACAATATAAAAAATTTGATCTAGCTTATCGTGGGCATTGGATTCGTGTCATTCTGAGCTATAAAACAAAAGTTACGGACAATTGAGTGCGGACATGTTAATTTAATCGGCTAGTTAAAGTGATCATTCTAAACTGATCATTGGCGCTCATTGAGCAAAGGCTAATAAATGAAACATAATGCATGGCATCGCAAAGTTTTTAATAGATTGGGTTACTTGGATGCTTTTTCGTCTCTGTTTCTGTCTCAAATTTCTTCATAATATAGAAAATTGAGCTAGCTTATCGTGGGCATTGGATTCGTTTAATATTGAGCTCTAAATCAAAAATGACAGAAGATTTAGTGCGGAGATGTCAAATTGATGGGCTAGTGTAAGTGATCATTCTAAACTGATCATTGGTGCTCATTGAGTAAAGGCTTATAAATGAAGCAAAATTGATGGCAACACACAGTTTGGTTTATATATGATTACTTGGACGCTTTGTTGTATCTAGTTCTGTTTCAAATTTTGTCACAATATAGAAAATTGAACTTGCTTAATGTGGGCATTGGATTCGTGTCATTTTCAGCTATAAATAAAAAAGTTATGGACAATTTAGTGCAGAAATGTCAAGTTGATCGATCAGTTAAAATGATCATTCTAAACTGATGGTTGGTTCTCATTGTGTAAATGCTTATATATGAACCATAATGCATGGCATCACACAGTTCTGGATAGATTGGATTACTTGGACGCTTTATCGTATCTATTTATGTCTCAAATTTTGTTACAATATAAAAAATTGAGGTACCTTAACATGGGCATTGGATTCGTGTCATTCAGAGCTTTAAATCAAAAGTTATAGACGATTTAGTTCAGACATGTCAAATTGAATGGCCAGTTAAGGTGATAATTCTAAAGAGATCATTGATGCTCATTAAGTAAAGGCTTATAAATGAAGCATAAAACAAGGCATCAAGTAGTTTGGATAGATTGGATTCCTTGGACGCTTTGTCGTCTCTATTTTTGTCTTCCATTTTGTCAAAATATAGAAAATTGAG
This sequence comes from Pugionium cornutum, assembly GCA_018901935.1. Lineage (NCBI taxonomy): Eukaryota > Viridiplantae > Streptophyta > Magnoliopsida > Brassicales > Brassicaceae > Pugionium > Pugionium cornutum. Next base: position 9,318,906 of record CM032164.1, read on the forward strand.
CTAGCTTAATGTGGGCATTGGATTCGTGTCATTTTGAGTTCTAAATCAAATGTTACGAACGATTTAGAGTGGACATGTCAAGTTGAGTGCCTGGTTGAAGTGATCATTCTAAACAAGTAATTGGTTTTCATTAAGTAAAGCCTTATAAATGAAGCATAAACCATGGCATCAATTAGTTTGGATAGATTGGATTACTTGGATGTTTTGTCGTATCTAGTTCTATCCCAAATTTTGTCACAATATAGAAAACTGAACTAGCTTAATGTGGGCATTGGATTCGTGTAGTGCTGAGCTATAAATCAAAAGTTATGGACGATTTAGTGCAGATATGTCAAGTTGATCAGCCAGTTAAAATGATCATTCTAAACATATCCTTGGTGCTCATTGAGTAAAGGCATATAAATAAAGAAAAATGCATGGCACCACACAGTTTGGGATGCACTAGATTACTTGGATGCTTTGTCGTATCTATTTATGTCTCAAATTTTGTCACAGTATAGAAAATCGAGATAGCTTAACGTGGGCATTGGATTCGTGACATTCTGAGCTCTAAATCAAAAGTTACGGACAATTTAGTGCGGACGTGTCAAGTTGATCGGACAGTTAAAGTGATCATTCTAAACTGATCATAGGGGCTCATTGAGTAAAGGCTTATAAATGAAGCATAATGCATGACATCACTTAGTTTGAGGTAGATTGGATTACTTGGACACTTTGTCGTATCTAGTTCTGTTTCAAATTTTCTCACAATATAGAAAATTGACCGAGCCTAATGTGGGCATTGGATTCGTGTCATTCGGAGCTATAAATAAATAGTTATGGATGACTTAGTGCAGACATGACAAGTTGATCGGCCAGTTAAAATAATCATTCTAAACTGATCATTGGTACCCATTGCGTAAAAGCTTATAAATGGAAAATAATGCATGGCATCACACAATTTGAAATGAATTGGATTACTTGGACATTTTGTCGTATCTATTTCTATTCAAATTTTGTCACAATATAGAAAATTGAGCTAGCTTAATATGGGCATTGGATTCGTGTTATTCTAAGCTCTAAATCAAATGTTAAGGATGATTTAGTGCGGACATGTCAAGTTGATCAGCCAGTTAAAGTGATTATTCTAAACTGATCGTTGTTGTTCATTAAGTAAAGGCTTATAAATGAAGCATAATACATGGCATCAAAGTTTTGGTTATATTGGATTACTTGGGAGCTTTGTCGTATCTAGTTTTGTTCAAATTTTGTCACAATATAGAAAATTGAACTAGTTTAATGTGGGCATTAGATTCGTGTCATTTTAAGCTATAAATCAAAAGTTATGGACAATTTAGTGCAGACATGTCATGTTGATCAGCCAGTTAAAATGATCGTTCTAAACTGATCATTGGTGCTCATTGAGTAAAAGCTTATAAATGACGAATAATGCATGACATCACGCAGTTTGGATGGACTGTATTACTTTAACGCTTTGTCATTTCTATTTCTGTCTAAAACTTTATCACAATATAGAAAATTGAGCTACGTTAACTTGGGCATTGGATTCGTGTCATTTTGAGCTCTAAATCAAAAGTAACGTACGATTTAGTCTAGGCTTGTCAAGTAGATCGGCCAGTTAAAGGGATCATTGTAAACTGATCATTGGTGCTCATTGAGTGAAGGCTAATAAATGAAGCATAATGCATGGCATCACGCAGTTTGGGTTATATTGGATTACTTGGGAGCTTTGTCGTTTCTACTTTTGTTTTAAATTTTATCAAAATATAGAAAATTGAACTAGCTTAATGTGGGCATTGGATTCGTGAAATTTGGAGGTATAAATCAAAAGTGATGCACGATTTAGTGCAGACATGTGTATTTGATCGGTCAGTTAAAATGATCATTCTAAACTCATCATTAGTGCTCATTGACTAAAAGCTTATAAATGAAGAATAATGCATGGCATCACGGATTTTGGGATAGATTGAATTATTTGGACGCTTTGTCGTATCTAGTTTTGTTTTAAATTTTGTCACAATATAGAAAATTGAACTAGCTTAATGCGGGCATTGGATTCGTATCATTCTGAGCTACAAATCAAAAGTTATGGACGATTTAGAGTAGACATGACAACTTGATCAGCCAGTTAGAATGATCATTCTAAACTGATCATTGGTGATCACTGAGTAAAAGCTTATAAATGAAAAATAATGCATGACATCACGCAGTTTGGGATGTATTGGATTACTTCGACGTTTTGTCGTATCTATTTCTGTGTCAAATTTTGTCAGAATATTGAAAATTGAGCTATTTTAACGAGGCCATTGAATTCGTGTCATTCTAATGTCTAAATAAAAAGTCAGAGATGATTTAGTGCGTACATGTGAAGTTAACTGGCCAGTTAAAGTTGTCATTCTAAAATGATCATTGGTTCTCATTGAGTAAAGGCTAATAAATGAAACATAATGCATGACATCACGCAGTTTGGGATAGATTGGATTACTTGGACGCCTTGTCATATCTAGTTATGTCTCAAACTTTATCACAATATAGAAAATAGAACTAGATTAATGTGGGAATTGGATTCGTGTCATTTTGAGCTATAAATCAAAAGTTATGGACAATTTAGTGTAGACATGTCAAGTTGATCGGCCAGTTAAAATGATCATTTTAAACTAATCATTGGTGCCCATTGAGTAGTAGCTTTTAAATGAAAAGAAAATGCATGGCAGCACGCAGTTCGGGATGGATTAGATTACTTCGACGTTTTTTCGTACATATTTCTATGTTAAATTTAGTCCCAATATAGAAAATTGAGCTACTTAACGTGGGCATTATATTGTGTCATTCTGAGCTCTAAATCAAAAGTTAATGACGATTTAGTGCAGACATGTCAAGTTGATCGGCCATTTAAAGTGATCATTCTAAACTGATCATAGGTGCTCATTGAGTAAAGTCTTATAAATGAAGCATAATGCACGGCATCACACAGTTTGTGATAGATTGGATTACTCAGACGCTTTGTCATATCTAATTATGTTTCAAATTTTGTCACAATATAGAAAATTGACCTATCTTAATGTGGGCATTGGATACGTATCATTCTTAGCTATAAATAAAAAGTTGTGGATGATTTAGTACAGACATGACAAGTGGCCTGTTAAAATGATCATTCTAAACTAATCATTGGTGCTCATTGAGTTAAAGCTTATAAATGAAAAATAATGCATGGCATCACGTAGTTTGAAATGGATTGGATTACTTGGCCGCTTTGTCGTACCTATTTTTGTCTCAAATTTTGTCACAATATATAAAATTGAGCTAGCTTAACATGGGCATTGGATTCGTTCATTCTCAGCTCTAAATCAAATGTTAAGGATGATTTAGCACAGACATGTCAAGTTGATTAGCCAGTTAAAGTGAGTATTTTGAACTGATCATTGGTTTTCATTGTGTAAAAGCTTATAAATGAAGCATAATGCATGGCATCACACAATTTTAGGATGAATTGGATTACTTGGATGCTTTGTCATGTATATTTCTGTCTCAAATTTTGTCACAATATTGAAAATTGAGCTAGCTTATTGTGTGCATTGGATTCATGTCATTTTGAGCTATAAAACAAAAGTTACGGACGATTTAGTGCGGACATGTCACGTTGATCGGCCAGTTAAAGTGATCATTCTAAACTGATCATTGGTGCTCATTGAGTAAAGCGTAATAAATGAAGCATAATGCATGGCATCACACAGTTTTTGATAGATTGGATTACTTTGACATTTTTCGTCTCTGTTGTTGTCTCAAATTTTGTCAAAATATAGAAAATTGAATTAGATTAACGTGGGTATTGGATTCGTTTCATTCTGAGCTCTAAATCAAAAGTTATGGACGATTTAGTGCGGACATTTCAAGTTGATGGGCTAGTTAAAGTGATCATTCTAAACTGATTATTGGTGCTCATTGAGTAAAAGCTTATAAATGAAGCATAAGGGATGGCATCACACAGTTTGGGTTATATAATATTACTTGAACGCTTTGTTGTATCTAATTCTGTTTAAAATTTTGTCACAATATATAAAATTGAACTTGCTTAATGTGGGCATTCCCAACAATTAATCAAAAAGTTATGGACGATTTAGTGCAAACATGTCAAGTTGATCGATCAGTTAAAATGATCATTCCAAACTGAGTGTTGGTTCTCACTGTGTAAAGGCTTATAAATGAACCATAATGCATGGCATCACACAGTTTTGGATAGATTGGATTAGTTGGACACTTTGTCGTATCTATTTATGTCTCAAATTTTGTTACAATATAGAAAATTGAGGTACCTTAACGTGGGCATTGGATTCGTGTCATTCTGAGCTTTAAATCAAAAGTTACGTACGATTTAGTTCGGACATGTCAAATTGAGTGGCCAGTTTAAGTGATCATTCTAAACAGATAATTGGTGGTCATTAAGTAAAGGCTTATTAATGAAGCATAAAGCATAGCATCAAGTAGTTTGGATAGATTGGATTACATGGACGCTTTGTCGTCTCTATGTTTTCTTCAATTTTGTCAAAATATAGAAAATTTAGCTAGCTTAACGTGTGAATTGGATCTGTCAATTTTGTCATTCTGATCTCTAAATCAAAACATATAAACGATTTATTATGGGCATGTCAAGTTGATTGCGTAGTTAAAGTGATCATTCCAAACAGGTAATTGTTGCTCATTAAGTAAAGTGTGATAAATGAATCATAAATCATGGCATCAAGTAGTTTGGATAGATTGGATTACTTGGATGTTTTGTCGTATCTATTTATGTCTCAAATTTTGTCACAGTATGGAAAATTGAGATAGCTTGGTCATTGGATTCGTGTCATTCTGAGCTCTAAATTAAAAGTTATGGACGATTTAGTGCAGACATGTCAAGTTGATCGAGCAGTTAGAATGATCATTCTAAGCTGATCATTGGTGCTCATTAAGTAAAAGCTTACAAATGAATAATAATGTATGGCGTCACGCAGTTTGAGATTGACTGGATTACTTAGATGGTTTGTCGTATTTACTTCGTTCCCGAATTTTGTCACAATATAGAGAATTGAGCTAGCTTAGCTTGGGTATTGGATTCGTATCATTCTGAGCTCTATATCAAAAGTTACGTACAATTTAGTGCGGATATGTCAAGTTGATCGGCCAGTTAAAGTAATCATTGTGAACTAATCATTGGTGCTCATTGAGTAAAGGCTTATAAATGAATCATAATGCATGGCATTACATAGTTTGAGTTATATTGGATTTGCTGGACACCTTGTCATATCTAGTTTTGTTTCAAATTTTGTCACAATATAGAAAATTGAACTAGCTTAATGTGGGCATTGGATTCATGTCATTCTTAGCTACAAATCAAAAGTTATGGACGATTTAGTGCATACATGTCAAGTTGATCGGACAGTTAAAGTGATCATTGTAAACTTATCATTGGTACTCATTAAGTAAAAGCTATAAATAAAGGATAAAGATTGGCATCACGCAGTATGGGTAGATTGGATTTCTTGGAAACTTTGTCGTCTCTATTTCTTTCTAAATTTTTTCCAAAACATAGAAAATTGGCTAGCTTATCATGGCCATTGGATTCGTGTCAAACATAGCTCTAAATAAAAAGTTATGGATGATTTAGTGCAGATATGTCAAGTTGATCGGCCAGTTAAAATGATCATTCTAAAATGATCATTGCTGCTCATTAAGTAAAGGCTTATAAATGAAACATAAGGCATGGTATCACGTAGTTTGGGATAGATTGGATTACTCGGACACTTTTTTGTCTCTACTTCTGTCTCATATTTTGTCAAAATATAGAAAATTGAAATAGCTAAATGTGGGCATTGGATTCGTGTTATTCAGAGCTATAAAAAAAATTTATGGACGATTTAGTGCAGACATGACAAGTTGATCGACCAGTTAAAATGACCATTCTAAACTGATCATTGGTGCTCATTGAGTAAAAGCTTATAAATGAAAAATAATGTGTGACATCACGCAGTTTGGGATGGATTGGATTACTTAGACGATTTATCGTATCTATTTTGGTATCTAGTTTTGTCACAATATAGAAAATTGAGCTAGCTTTACATGGGCATTGGATTCGTGTCATTCAAAGCTCTAAATCAAAAGTTACGGACGATTTAGTTCGGACATGTCAAGGTTATCGGTCAGTTAAAGTGATAATTCTAAACTGATCATTGTTAACTGATCATTGGTGCTCATTGAGTAAAGGCTTATAAATGTAATATAATGCACGACATAACATTTTTGGTTAGATTGGATTACTTGGACGCTTTGTCATATCATTTATGTCTCAAATTTTGTTACAATATAAAAAATTAAGCTAGCTTAACATGGACATTGGATTTGTTTGTTTCTGAGCTCTAAATCAAAAGTTACAAAACGATTTAGTGCGGGCATGTCAAGTTGATTGGCCAGTTAAAGTGATTATTCTAAATTGATCACTGGTGCTCATTAAGTAAAAGTTTATAAATGAAGTATAAAGCATACCATCAAACGATTGGACGCTTTGTCATCTTTATATCTATCTCAAATTTTCTCAAAATATAAAAAATTAAGCTAGGTTAACGTGGGCATTGGATTCGTGTAATTCTGAGCACTAAATCAAAATTTAGAGACGATTTAGTGCGGACATGTCAAGTGGAACGGCCAGTTAATATGATTATTCAAAACTGATCATTGTTACTCATTGAGTCAAGGCTTTTAAATGAAGGATAATACATAGCATCACACGGTTTGGGATAGGTTGATTACTCTGACGCTGTGCCGTATCTAGTTCGGTCTTAAATTTGTTCAAAATACAGATATTTGAGCTAGATTAAAGTAGGCATTGGATTCGTGTCATTCTGAGCTCTAAATCAAAATTTACCAATGATTTAGTGGCAGACATGTCAATTGGATCGGCCAGTTAATATGATTATTCTAAACTGATCGTTGATACGCATTGGGTAAATTCTTATAAATAAAGCATAATGCATGGCATCACGCGGTTTGGGATAGATTGGATTACTGACGCTTTGACGTATCTAGTTTTGTCTCAAATTTTGTCAAAATATAAAAATTTGAGCTAGATTAACGTGGGCATTGGAGTCATGTCATTTTGAGCTCTAAATCAAAATTTACGGATGATTTATTGCGGACATGTCAAGTGGATCGGCTAGTTAATATGATTATTCTAAACTGATCATTGGTATGCATTGTGGAAAGGCTTATAAATGAAGCATAATGCATGGCATCATGAGGTTTGGGATAAATTGGATTACTTGGACGCTTTGTGTATCCAGTTATGTCTTTAATTTTGTTACAGTATAGAAAATTGAGCTTGCTTAACGTACGCATTGGATTCGTGTATTTCTGATCTCTACATCAAAAGTTATGGACGATTTAGTGCGTACCTGTCAAGGTGATCGGCCAGTTAAAGTGATCATTCTAAACTTATCACTTGTGCTCATTAACTAAAGGCTTATAAATGAAGCATAAAGCATGGCAACACGGAGTTTGGGATAGATTGGATTACTTGGACGCCTTGTCGTCTCTATTTCTATCTCAAATTCTATCAATATATATAAATTTAAGCTAGCTTGACATGGATATTGGATCCGTGTCATTGTGAACTCTAAATCAAAAGTTACAGGACGATTTAGTGCGGACATGTCAAGTCGATTGGCCAGTTAAGTGATCATTCTAAACTGATCATTGGTGCTCATTATGTATAGGCTTTTAAATGAAGCATAAAGCATTGTATCAAGCAGTTTGGATAGATTCGATTACCTGGATGTTTTGTCGTCTCTATTTCCGTCTCAAATTTTTTCAAAATATAGAAAACTGAGCTACGGTAACGTGGGCATTGGATTCGTGTCATTCTGAGTTCTAAATCAAAATTTATGGACGATTTAGTGTTGGCATGTCAAGTGCATCGGCGAGTTAATATGATTATTCAAAACTGATCATTGGTACTCATTGAGTAAAGGCTTATAAATTAAGCATAATGCATGGCATCACACCGTTTCGGGTAGATTGGATTACTTGGACGTTTTGTCGTATCTAGTTCTGTCTTAAATTTTCTCAAAATATAGAAAATTGAGGTAGCTTAACGTCGGCATTGGATTTGTGTCATTCTGAGCACTAAATCAAAATTGACGTACCATTTAGTGCGGACATATCAAGTGGATTGGCCAGTTAATATGATTATACTAAACTGATCGCGTCTACTCATTGAGTAAAGGCTTATAAATGTAGCATAATGCATGGCATCACACGATCTGGGATAGATTGGATTACTTGAACGCTTTGTCATATCTAGTTCTATCTCATATTTTGTCACAATATAGAAAAATAACTAGCTTAACGTGGGCATTGGATTCGTGTCATTCTGAGTTATAAATCAAAAGTTACGGATGATTTAGTGCAACCATGTCAAGTTGATCGGCCAGTTACTGATCATTGGTACTCATTGAGTAAAGGCTTATAAATGAAGCATAATGCATGGCATCACGCAGTTTGGGATAGATTGGATTATTTGGACGCTTTCTCAAATCTATTTTTGTCTCAATTTTGTCTCAATATAGAAAATTGAGCAAGCTTAACATGGGCTTTGGATTCGTTTCATTTTGAGCTATAAATCAAAAGTTACGGACGATTTTGTGCGTACTTGACAAGTTGATCGGCCAGTTAATATGATTCTTCTAAACTAATCATTGATGCTCATTTAGTGAAGGCTTATAAATGAAGGATAATGCATGGCATGACGTAGTTTGAGATATATTGGAAAACTTTTACGCTTTGTCGTATCTAGTTTTGTCTCAAATTTTGTCATAAAATAGAAAATTGAACAAGTTTAACGTGGGCATTGGATTCGTGTCATTCAAAGCTATAAATCAAAAGTTACGGACGATTTAGTGCAAAAATATCAAGTTGATCGCCCAGCTAAAATAATCACTCTAAATTGATCATTGGTGCTCATTGTGTAAAGGTTTATAAATGAAACATAATGCATGGCATCTCGCAGTTTTTGATAGATTAAATTACTTGGACGCTCTGTTATATATAGTTCTATCTCAAATTTTATCAAAGTATTGAAAAATTGAGCTAAAACATGGGCGTTGTATTTGTGTCATTCAGAGCTCTAGATAAAAATTTACAGATGATTTAGTGCGTACATGTCAAGTTGATCAACCTGTTAATATTACTATTCTAAACTGATCATTGGTACTCATTTAGTAAACGCTTATAAATGAAGCATAATCAATGGCATCGCGCGGTTTGGGATAGATTGGATTATTTGAATGCTTTTTCGTATCTTGTTTTGTTTCAATTTTCTCACAATATAGAAAATAGAATTAGCTTAACATTGGCATTGGATTCGTGTCGTTCTAATCTATAAATCAAAATTAATAGACCATTTAGTGTAGCCATGTCAAATTGATCGGCCAGTTAAAATGATCATTCTAAACTGATCATTGGTGCTCATTGAGTAAATGTTTATCAATGAATTATAATGCATGGCATCACGTAGTTTGGGATACATTGGAATACTTAGATGCTTTGCTGTATCTATTTTGGTCTCAATTTTTTCTCAATATAAAAAATTAGGCTAGCGTAACGTGGGCATTGGATTCGTGTCATTTTGAGCTATAAATCAAAAGTTACGGACAATTTAGTGCGGACATGTCAAGTTTATCGGCCAGTTAATATGATCATTCTAAACTGATCATTGGTGCTCATTGAGTGAAGGCTTATAAATGAAGCATAATGCATGGCATCACACAGTTTGGGATAGATTGTAATACTTGGATGCTTTGTCGTATCTAGTTTTTTCTCAAATTTTGTCACAATATAGAAAATTGAACTATTTTAACGTGGGCATTGGATTGGTGTCATTCTAAGCTATAAATCAAAATTTACGAACGATTTAGTGCATAAATGTCAAGTTGATCGGCTACTTAAAATGATCACTCAAAACTGATCATTGGTGCTTATTGAGTAAAGGAACGCATGGCATTTCGTAGTTTGGGATAGATTGGATTACTTGGATGCTTTGTCGTATCTATTTTGGTCTCAATTTTTTCTCAATATAGAAAATTAGGCTAGCGTAACGTGGGCATTGGTTTCGTGTCATTTTGAGCTATAAATCAAAAGTTACGGACAATTTAGTGCGGACATGTCAAGTTGATCGGCCAGTTAATATGATCATTCTAAACTGATCATTGGTGATTGGGCTTATAAATGAAGAATAATGCATGACATTAGTTTGATATATTGGATTACTTGGATGCTTTGTCATATCTACTTTGGTCTTAAATTTTGTCACACTTTAGAAAATTCAGCTAGATTAACGTGGGCATTTGATTTGTGTCATTCTGACCTCTAAATCAAAATTTACAGACGATTTAGTGCGGACATGTCAAGTGGATCGACTAGTTAATATGATTATTCAAAACTGATCATTGGTACTCATTGAGTAAAGGCTTATATAATGAAGCATAATCTATGGCATCACACAGTTTTAGATAGATTTGATTACTTGGAGGACTTTTCGAAGCAAATTTGGTCTTAAATTTTGTCAAAATATTGAAAATTGAGCTACCTTAACGTGGGCATTGGTTTCGTGTCATTCTGAGCTCTAAATCAAAATTTACAGACGATTTAGTGCGGACATGTCAAGTGGATCGACAAGTTAATATGATTATGCAAAACTGATCATTGTTACTCTTGAGTAAAGGCTTATAAATGAAGCATAATCTATGGCATCACGCTGTTTGGGAACACTTTGTCGTATCTAGTTCGGTCTCAAATTTTGTCAAAATATTGAAAATTGAGCTAAAACGTGGGCATTGGATTCTAGTCATTTTGAGCTATAAATCAAAAGTTAGGGACATTTAGTGCGGACATGTCAAGTTAATCGGCCAGTTAATATGATTAATCTAAACTGATCATTGGTGCTCATTGAATGAAGGCTTATAAATGAAGCATAATGCATGGCATCACGCAGTTTCAGATAGATTGGAATTCTTGGACCCTTTTCGAATCTAATTTTGTCTCAAATTTTGTCATAAAATAGAAAATTGAAATAGTTTAATGTGTGCATTGGATTCGTGTCATTCTAATCTATATTTCAAAAGTTACGGACGATTTAGTGCAGAATTGTCAAGTTGATCGGCCAGTTAAAATGATACATTCTAAACTGATCATTGGTGCTCATTCTGTAAAGGTTTATAAATGAAACATAATGCATGACATCTCACAGTTTTGGATAGATTGGATTACTTGGATGCTTTGTCATATCTAGTTCTGTCTCAAATTTTGTCAAAATATTGAAAACTGAGCTAAAACGTGGACATTGGATTCGTGTCATTCAGAGTTCTAAATCAAAATTTACAGATTATTTAGTACATACATGTCAAGCTGATCGACCAATTAATATTACTATACTAAACTGATCATTCGTACCCATTTCGTAAACGCTTATAAATGAAGCATAATCTATGTCATCACGTGGTTTAGGATAGATTGGATTACTTCAACGCTTTTTCGTATCTAGTTCTGTGTCAAATTTACCGTAATATAGAAAATTTATCTAGCTTAACATGGGCATTGGATTCGTGTCATTCTGAGCTATAAATCAAAAGTTACGGATGATTTATTTTAGCCATGTCAAGTTGATCGGCCAGTTAAAATGATCATTCTAAACTTATCATAGCTCCTCAATGAGTAACGGTTTATCAATGAAGCATAATGCATGACATCACACAGTTTGGGACAGATTGGATATTTGGACGCTTTGTCGAATCTATTTATGTCTCAATTTTCCTCAATCTAGAAAATTGAGCTAGATTAATGTGGGCATTGGATTAGTGTCATTTTGAGCTATAAATCAAAAGTTACGGACAATTTAGTGCGGACATGTCATGTTGATCGGCCCGTTAATATGATTATTCTAAACTGATCATTGGGGCTCATTGAGTGAACGCTTACAAATGAAGCATAATGAATGGCATCACGCAGTTCAGGATAGATTGTAATACTTGGACGCTTTGTCGTATCTATTTTTGTTTTAAATTTTGTCACAATATAGAAAACTGAGCTAGCTTAACATGGGCATTGGATTTGTGTCATTATGAGCTATTAATCAAAAGTTACGGAAAATTTAGTGCAGATATGTCAGTTGATCGACCAGTTAGAATGTTCATTTTAAACTGATCATTGGTGCTCATTGAGTAATGGCTTAAAAATGAAGTATAATGCATGATATCGCACAGTTTTGGATAGATTTGATAACTTGGAGGAATTTTCGAAGCAAATTTAGTCTTAAATTTTTTCAAAATATAGAAAATTGAGCTACTTAACGTGGGAATTGGATTTGTGTCATCCTGAGCTCTAAATCAGAATTTACAAGCGATTCAGTGCCAACACGTCAAGTGTATTGACCAGTTAATATGATTACTCAAACTGATCATTGGTAATCATTGAGTAAATGCTTATAAATGAAGCATAATCTATGGCATCATGCAGTTTGGAATAGATTGGATTACTTGGACGCATTGTCGTATGTAGTTCTGTCTCAAATTTTGTCACAATATAGAAAACTGAACTAGATTAACGTAGAAATTGGATTCGTGTCATTCAGATATCTAAATCAAATGTTACAGATGATTTAGTGCACAAATGTGAAGTTGATCGGCCAGTTAAACTGATCATTTTAAACTGATAATTGGTGCTTATTGAGTAAAGCCTTAGAAATGAAGCACAATATTAATGCATGGCATTACATAGTTATGGATAGATTGGATTACTTGGACGCTTTGTCATATCTATTTCTGTCTCAAATTTTGTTACACAATTGAAAATTTAGCTAGGTTAACGTGGGAATTGGATTCGTGTGTTTCGGAGATCTAAATCGAAGGTTGCGGACGATTTAGTGCAGCCATGTCAAGTTTATCGGCCAATTAAAATGATCATTCTTAACTTATCATTGGTGCTCATGGAGTAAAAGCTTATAAATGAAGAATAATGCATGGCATCACGCAGTTTGGGATAGATTGGATTACTTGGACGCCTTGTCGTATCAATTTATTTCTCAAAATTTTCCACACTATAGAAAATTTACCTAGTTTAACGTGCGCATTGGATTCGTGTGTTTCTGAGCTCTAAATCAGAAGTTACAGATGATTTAGTGCAGCCATGTCAAGTTGATCAGGCAGATAAAATGTTTAGTCTAAACTTATCATTGGTCCTCTTGGAGTAAAAGCTTATAAATGTAGAGTAATGCATTGGATCACGCAGTTGGATAGATTGGATTACTTGTACGCCTTGTCGTATCTATTAATGTCTCAAATTTTGTCACAATATAGAAAATTGAACTAGTTTAATGTGGACATTGGATTTGTGTCATTCTAAGCTATAAATCAAAGTTACGGATGATTTATCGCAGACGTGTCAAGATGATCGTCCAGTTAAAATGATCACTCAAACTGATCTTTGGAGCTCATTGAGTAAAGGAATGCATGACATCTCGCAATTTTGGATAGAACGGATTGCTTGGACGCTTTTTCATATCTATTTCTGTCTTAAATTTTGTAACAATATAGAAAATTAAGCTAGATTAACGTGGGCATTGGATTTCTGTCGTTATGAGCTATAAATCAAAAGATACGGACGATTTGGTGCAAATACTTCAAGTTGATCGGCCAGTTAAATTGATCACTTAAAACAAATCATTGGTGTTCATTGAGTAAAGGCTTATAAATTAAGTATAATGCATTACATCACACATTTTTGGATAGATTTGATAACTTGGAGGACTTTTCAAAGCAAATTTAGTCTTAAATTTTGTCAAAATATAGAAAGTTAAGCTAGCGTAACGTGGACATTGGATTCGTCTCATTCTGAGCTCTAAATCCAAATTCACGGACGATTTAGTGTGGTATTGTCAAGTGGATCGACCAGTTAATATGATTATTAAAAACTGATCATTGGTGCTCATTGAGTAAAGGATTATAAATGAGCATAATGCATGGCATCACTCAGTTTGGGATAGATTGGATTACTTGGGCGTTTTGTCTTATCTATTTACTTGGATGCTTTTTGGTATCTATTTCGGCCTCAAATTTCGTCTCAATATAGAAATTTGAACTAGCTTAACGTGGGCATTGAATTCGTGTCATTCCGAGCTATAAATCACAAAGTACGGACGATTTAGAGGGGACATGTGAAGTTGATTGGCCAGTTAAAATTATCATTCAAAACTAATCATTGGTGCTTATTAAGTAAAAGCTTATAAATGAAGCGTAATGCATGGCATCACACAGTTTGGGATAGATTGGATTACATGGACGCTTTATCGTCTCCATTTCAGTCTAAAATTTTGTCAGAATATAACAAACTGAGCTAGCTTAACGTGAGCATTAGATTCGTGTTATTCCGAGCTGTAAATTAGAAGTTACAGACTATTTAGTGGGGACATGCCAAGTTGATCAGCCGTTAATATGATCATTCTAAACTGATCAATGGTCCTCATTGAGTAAAATATTATAAAAGAAGCAAAATGCATGACATCATGCAGCTTTGGATATATTGGATTAATTGGACACTTTTCATATCTATTTCTTTCTCAAAATTCGTCTTAATATAGAAATTTGAACTAGCTTAACATGGGCATTGGATTCGTGTCATTCGGAGCTATAAATCAAAAGTTACGGACGATTTAGTGTGTACATATTAAGTTGATTGGCTAGTTAAAATTATCATTCAAAACTGATCATTGGTGCTAATTGAATAAAAGCTTATAAATGAACCATAATGCATGGCATCACACAGTTTGGGTAGATTGGATTACATGGATGCTTTGTCGTGTCAATTTCTATCTAGAATTTTGTCACAAAATAATAAACTAGGCTAGCTTAATGTGAGCATTGGATTCGTGTTATTCTGAGCTCTAAATTAGAAGTTACAAATGATTTAGTGGGGACATGTCAAGTTGATCAGCCGTTAATATGATCATTCTAAACTGCTCATTGGTCCTCATTGAGTAAAAGATTATAAAAGAAGCATAATGCATGACATCAAGCAGTTTTGAATATATTGGATTAATTGGACGCTTTGTCGTATCTATTTCTGTCTCAGATGTGTTCTTAATATAGAAATTTGAACTGGCTTAACATGGGTATTGGATTCGTGTCATTCTGAGCTATAAATCAGAAGTTACGAACGATTTAGTGCGGATATGTCTAGTTGATTGGCCAGTTAAAAATTATAATTCAAAACTAATCATTTGTGGTTATTGAATAAAAGCTTATACATGAACCATAATGCATGACATCACACAGTTTTGGATAGATTGGATTACTTGGACGCTTTTTCGTATCCATTTTTGTCTCAAATTTTGTCTCAATATACAAATTTGAACTACCTTAACGTGGGCATTGGATTCGTTTCATTCTGAGCTATAATTCAAAAGTTAAGTACGATTTAGTGTAGACATGTCAAGTGATCATTCTAAACTAATCATTGGTGCTCATTGAGTAAAGGCTTATAAATGAAGTATAATGCATGGCATCACGCAGTTTGATATAGATTGGATTACTTGTACGCTTTGTTGTATCTATTACTTTCTTAAATTTTGTCTCAATATAGAAATTTGAACTAGGTTAACATGGGCATTGGATTCTTGTCATTATGAGCTAAAAATCAAAAGTTACAGACGATTTAGTGCAGACATGTCAAGTGGATCTGCGAGTTAAAATGATTATTCTAAACTGATCATTGGTGCTCATTGAGTAAAGGCTTATAAATAAAGCATAAGGCATGAAATCACACAGTTTTGGATAGATTTGATTACTTAAATTTTAGTCTTAAATTTTATCACAATATAGAAAATTGAGCTAGCTTAACGTGGGCCTTGGATTTGTGTCATTCTGAGTTCGAAATCAAAAGTTATGGATGATTTAGTGCAAAATATCAAGTTGATTCGCCAGTTACGGACGCTTTTTCGTCTCTATTTTTGTCTCAAATTTAGTCAATATAGAGAAAATTGAGCTACCTTATCGTGGGCATTGGATCTATGTCATTTGAGCTCCAAATCAAAATTTACGGACGATTTAAGGCGGATATGTCAAAATGATCGGCCAGATAATTTGATTATTCAAACTAATCATTAGTGCTCGTTGAGAAAAGGCTTATAAATAAAGCATAATGCATGGCATCACGCATTACTTGGTAGTTAAGATGATCATTCTAAACTGATCATTGGTTCGGGATATATTGGATTACTTGGAAGCTTTTTTGTATGTAGTTCTGTCTCAAATTTTGTCACAATATAGAAAATTGAACTAGCTTAACATAGGCATTGGATTCGTGTCATTCTGAGTTATAACTCAAAAGTTACATACGATTTAGTGCAGACATATCAAGTTGATCGGGTAGTTAAGATGATCATTCTAAACTGATCATTGGTGCCCATTGAGTAAAAGCTCTAATAAATGAAAAATAATGTATGACATCAAGCAGTTTGGATATATTGGATTACTTGGACGCTTTGTCATCTCTATTTCTGTCTCAAATTTTGTCAATATATAGAAAATTGAGCTCGTTTAATGTGGACAATCGATTTGTGTCATTCTGAACTCTAAATCAAAATTTACAGACGATTTAGTGCAGACATATGAAGTTTATCGGCCAGTTAATATGATTATTCTAATCTGATCATTGGTGCTCATTAAGTAAAGGCTTATAAATGAATCATAATGCATGGTATCACGCAGTTTGGGATAGATTGGATTACTTGGATGCTTTCTTTTATCTAGTTCTATCTCAAATTTTGTCATAATATAGAACATTGAGCTTGCTTAACATAGGCACTGAATTCGTATCATTCAAACGCTAAATCAAAAGTTACGGTCGATTTAGTGTAGACATGTCAAGTTGATCGGCCAGTTAAAGTGATCATTCTAAACTATTGATTGGTGCTCATTAAATAAAGGCTGATAAATGAATCATAAATGGTGGCATCAAGCAGTTTGAATAGATTGGAATTCTTAGACGCATAGTCATCTCTATTTCTGTCTCAAATTTTGCAAAATATAGAAAATTGAGTTAGCTTAACATGGGATTGGATTCGTCTCATTTTGAGCTATAAATCAATAGTTACAAACGATTAATTGCAAACATGTCAAGTTGATCGGCGAGTTAAAATGATCATTCTAAACTGATCATTGGTGCTCATTGAGTAAAAGCTTATAAATGAAGAATAATGCATGGCATCATGCAATTTGGAATAGATTGGATTAATTGAATGCTTTTTCGTATCTATTTCTATCACAAAAGTTGTCACAATGTAGAAAATTAAGCTAGCGTAACGTGAGCATTGGACTCATGTCATTCTGAGCTCTAAATCGAAAGTTATATATGATTTAGTGCGGACATGTCAAGTTGATAGGCCAGTTAATGTGATTATTCTAAACTGATCATTGGTGCTCATTGAGTAAAGGCTTATAAATGAAGCATAATACCTGGCATCACGCAGTTTGGGAGAGCTTGAATTATTTGGATGCTTTGTTGTATCTAGTTTTGTCTCAAATTTTGTCAAAGTATAGAAATTTGAACTAGCTTAATGTGGGCATTGGATTCGTGTCATTCTAAGTTATAACCCAAACATTACGGACAATTAAGTGCATACATGTCAACTTGATCAGCTAGTTAAAATGATCATTCTAAACTAATCATTGGTGCTTATTGAGTAATAGCTTATAAATGAAAAATAATGCATGGAATCACACAATTTGGGATAGATTGTACTCCTTTGACGTTTTGTCGTATCTATTTCCGTCTCAAATTTTGTCACAATATAGAAAAATGAGCTAGTTTAACTTGGTCATTGGATATGTGTAATTCTGAGCTCTGAATCAAAATTTACGGATGATTTACAGCGGACATGTCAAGTTGATCGGCTAGTCAATATGATCATTCTAAATTAATCATTGGTGTTCATTGAGTAAAGGCTTATAAATGAAGCATAATGCATGGCATTAAGCAATTTGGGATATATTGGGTTACTTGGACGTTTTGTCTTATCTAGTTCGGCCTCAAATTTGATCACAATATAGAAAATTGAACTAGCTTAACGGAGCCATTGGATTCGTGTTGTTCTGAGTTATACCTCAAAAGTTATAGAAGATTTAATGCATACATATCAAGTTTATAGGCCAATTAAAATGATCATTATAAACTGATCATTGGTGCCCATTGAGTAAAAGCTTATAAATGAAGAATAATGCACGACATCAAGCAGTTTGGAAAGATTGGATTACTTGAACGCTTTTTCATCTCTATTTCTGTCTCAAATTTTGTCAAAATATAAAACAGTGAGCTAGCTTAACGTGGGCAATTGATTCGTGTTATTCTGAGCTCTCAATCAAAATTTACGGACGATATAGTATAGACATATGAGGTTCATCGGCCAGTTAATATGTTTATCCTAAACTGATCATTGGTGCTCATTGAGTAAAGGCTTATAAATGAATCATAATGCATGGCATCATGCTGTTTGGGATAGATTTGATTACTTTGATGCCTTGTCTTATCTAGTTCTATCCCAAATTTTATGTTAATATAGAACATTGAACTAGCTTAACGTAGGCACTGAAGTTGTGTCATTCTGGGCGCTAAATCAAAAGTTACGGTCGATTTAGTGTAGACATGTCAAGTTGATCGGCCAGTTAAAATTATCATTCTAAACTGATGATTGATGCTCATTAAGTAAAGGCTTATAAATGAATCATAAATCATGGCATCAATAAGTTTGGATAGACTGGATTTCTTAGACGTATTGTCATCTCTATTTCTGTCTCAAATTTTGTAAAATATAGAAAATTGAGTTAGTTTAACGTGGGCATTGCATTCGTGTCATTCAGAGCTCTAAATCAAAACTTATGGACGATTTAGTGCAGACATGACAAGGTTATCGGCCAGTTAATATGTTTTTTCTAAACTGATCGTTGGTGCTCATTGAGAAAAGGCTTATAAATGAAGCTAATGCATGACATCACGCAGTTTGGCATAGATTGGATTACTTGGACCCTATGTCATATCTAGTTTTGTCTAAAATTTTGTCATATTATAGAAAATTAAACTAGCTTAACGTGTGCATTGGATTCGTGTCAATTTCAGCCATAATCAATAGTTATAGATGGTTTAGTGTACACATGTCAAGTTGATCAGCGAGTTAAAATGATCATTCTAAACTGATCATAGGTGCTTATTGAGTAAAAGCTTATAAATGAAGAATAATGCATGGAATCACACACTTTGGGATAGATTGTACTCCTTTGTCGCTTTCTCGTATCCGTTTTTGTCTCAAATTTTGTCACAATATAGAAAAATGAGTTAGCTTAACGTGGGCATTGGATCTGTGTCATTCTAAGCTCTAACACAAAATTTACGGATGATTTACTGTGGACATGTCAAGTTGATCAGCCTGTTAATATGATTATTCTAAACTGATCGTTGGTGCTCATTGAGCAAAGGCTTATAAATGAAGCATAATGCATGTCATCACGCAGTTTGAGATAGATTGGGTTACTTGGATGCTTTTCATACCTAGTTTTGTCCCAAATTTTGTCACAACATAGAAAATTGAACTAGCTTAACGTGGGCATTTGATTCGTGT
The DNA here is from genome assembly GCA_018901935.1 of Pugionium cornutum. Lineage (NCBI taxonomy): Eukaryota > Viridiplantae > Streptophyta > Magnoliopsida > Brassicales > Brassicaceae > Pugionium > Pugionium cornutum. The sequence goes on from CM032164.1 coordinate 9,338,599, forward strand.
CATTGGGAGTTGTAAATCAGAATTGATGGACAATTTAGTGCAGACATATCAAGTTGATCGACCAGTTAAAATGATCATTCTAAACTCATCATTGGTGCGCATTGAGTAAAAGCTTATAAATGAAGAATAATGCATAAAATTATGTAGTTTGGGATAGAATGGATTAGTTGGACGCTTTGTCTTGTCTATTTTGGTCTCAAACTTTGTCACAATGTTGAAAATTGAATTAGCTTAAAGTTGGCATTGGACTCGTGTGATTTTGAGCTATAAATAAACATTTACTGATGATTTAGTGTAGACATGTCAAGTTGATCGGCTAGTTAATATGATTATTTTAAACTTATCTGTGGTGGTCATTGAGTAAAGGCTTATAAATGAAGCATAATTCATGTCATCACACAGTTAGGGATAGATTGGATTACTTGGAATCTTTTTTTTGTATCTTTTTTGTCTCAAATTTTGTTACAATATAGAAAATTGAGGTGGCTTAGCGTGGGCATTGGATTCGTGTCGTTCTGAGCTCTAATCAAAAGTTACGGACGATTTTATGCGGAAATGTCAAATTTAGCAGCCAATTAAAGTGATAATTCTAAGCTGATCGCTCAATGAGTAAACGCTTATAACTGAAGCATAATGCATGACATCACGCAGTTTGGATAGATTTGATTACTTGGAGGACTTCTCGAAGCAATTTTAATCTTAAATTTTATCACAATATAGAAAATTGAGCTAGCTTAACATGGGTATTGGATTATTGTCATTCTAAACTCTAAATCAAAAGTTACAGACGATTTAGTGCGGATATGTCAAGTTGATCGGCCAGTTAATATGATCATTCTAAAATGATCATTGGTGCGCATTGAGTAAATGCTTATAAATGCAACATATTGCATGGCATCACACAATTTTGGAGAGATTGGACTACTTGCACGCTTTGTCGTATCTATTTCTGTCTCAGATTTTGTCTCAATATAGAAAATTGAACTAGCTTAACTTGGACATTGGATTCATGTTATTCTGAGCTATAAATAAAAAGTCATACATGACTTAGTGCTGACATGTGAAGTTGATCGGCTAGTTAAAATGATTATTCTAAACCGATCATTGGTGCTCATTGAGTAAGGGTTTATAAATGAAGCATAATGTATGACATCACGCAGTTTAGGATAGATTGGATTAGTTGGACACTTAGTCGTATCTATTTCTGGCTCAAATTTTAATATATAAAATTGAGCAAGCTTAACATGGGCATTGGATATGGGTCATTCGGAGCTAGAAATCAAAAGTTACAGACGATTTAGTGCAAAGATGTCAAGTTGATTGTCCAGGTAAAATGATCATTTTAAACTGATCATTAGTGCTAATTAAGTAAAGGCTTATAAATGAAGCACAATGCATGGCATCTCGCAGTTTTGGAAAGATTGGATTACTTGTAGGCTTTGTCGTATCTATTTCTATCTTATATCTTGTCACAATATAGAATATTGAACTAGCTTAACATGGGCATTGGATTCGTGTCATTTTGAGCTATACATTTAAAGTTACGTATCATTTAGTGCAGACATGTTAAACTGATTGGCCAGTTAAAATGATCATTTTAAACTTATAATTAGTGCTCATTGAGTAAAGCTTATCAATAAGGAATAATGCATGACATCACGCAGTTTAGGATAGAATGGATTAGTTGGGTGCTTTGTCGTATCTATTTCTGTCTCAAATTTTTTTACAATATATAAAATTGAGTTAGATTAATGTGGGCATTGGATTCGTGTCATTTTGAGCTCTAAATCAAAAGTTACAGACGATTTAGTGTGGACATGTGAAAGTTATCGGCGAGTTAAAGTTATCGGCGAGTTAAAGTTATAGTTCTAAACTGATCATTGGTGCTCATTAAGTAAAGGCTTATAAATCCACAAAAACCAGGTTGTATCTCTACAAACCTGTTTGCAGCGATTTGTTTTAAAATGTTTCTGGCTTTGTTTCTTGTTTAAACTTGATCTTAGATCTTTTAAAAACCTGTAAATTAACTTGAAAATAGTTTAGAACCGATTTCTAAAGGATAAAACTTGTGAAACACCCAATCGGCATCGTTGAGGTTCTAAAAACAGTTTTTGTTAATCCGAGCTTATCACCTTTTGTTCGAATATTTTAGAGATTAAAACCTGAATGAAACTTGTTTTTAAGAGTTAATAGAACCGGGAATACCAATTAAAAACGTTTTAAAACGAATCTAAAGTTGTAAGACTCACCCATTTCAAAAATGGAGTTCAAAGTGTCTAGAACATGCTTTGCTAGGGTTTGTCTTTGTTCTTGTGTCTTTGTTTCAGAGAATTGTTGTGTCAGTTTCTGTGTTTTTCTTTGAAACTTTTACTTGTTTAGTTGTCTGAATTTGTCAGGTACCATGGTAGAAACCAGCAATAATGGAGAAGGATCCTCACACTCTAACATACAACTCCTTGATTCCTTTAAAGCCATGATGGATGAAAGTATGGCAACCATGAGAGCTGAAATAGAAAGATACATCAATGACCAAATTAGGATACACCAGCCACCATCTGATGCTGATAGATACTACAGCCACTCATCTAGGTCACAACACCCTAGGAGAAGGCGGCCAAGAGATGACCAACCGCATAGTAACCAACCCAGTCCTCGCGACCCTTTGGCTGGCCTTAAAATCAAGATTCCCTCTTTCTATGGAACCAATGACCCTGAGGAGTATCTAGAGTGGGAAAACAAGATAGAAATAGTCTTTTATTGTAGGGAATACGCTCAGGATAGTAAGGTTAGGGTAGCACCAACCGCTTTTAAAGATTATGCCTTAAGTTGGTGGAATCAATTAGTAACTTCTAGGAGAAGGGCTGGGGATTTTCCTATAGATTTGTGGAACCATATGAAAGTAATCATTAGGAAAAGGTTTATACCTAGCCACTACCATAGGGAACTTCACTTTAAGCTTAGGAACCTATCTCAAGGCTCTAGAACCATAGAGGAGTACTTTAAGGAGATGGAAACCTTATTGCTTAGGGATGATGTTCGAGAGGATAGTGAAGCCAATATGGCTACGTTTATGGGTGGCCTTAATAGGGAAATCATAGATAGGCTAGAGGTTCACCATTATGTCGAAATAGAAAAACTTCTCCATAAGGCTATCATGTTCGAAAAACAACTTAAGAGGAAAAACCCTAAACCCAGATTTAGTTCTACTAGGTTTAGCCAATCTAAGGAGGATAAGTCTAGCAAATATTACAAGCCTTTCACTAAAACTAAGGTAGAAGATTCGAAATGTGGGATTCTAGCACCAAAACTAGGGAAATTCAGTGTTTTAAGTGTAAGGGCTTTGGTCACTACTCTAGGGAATGTACCAATAAGAGAACTATATTTATTAGCGCTAATGGTGAGGTAGAATCAGAGGATGACCATTCGGATGCTGAGTCCTTGGAAGAAAATGTACACATGCCCCATGCTGGACAACTCTTAGTCACTAGGAGAACTCTAAACGTACAAACTAGGACAGAAAAGAATGAGCAAAAAGAGAACCTATTCCACACTCGCTGTCTAGTTAAGAATAAGGTCTGTAGCTTAGTGATAGATGGAGGTAGCTAGTGAGATTATGGTAGAGAAGTTAGGACTTGAGATTATTAAGAGGTCTAAACCCTATAAGTTGCAATGGCTTAATAATGAGGGTGAGATAGAAGTAGAGAACCAGGTCCTAGTTCCTTTGTCCATAGGCAAATATGAAGATGAGGTTTTATGTAATGTTTTACCCATGGATGCTGGTCATCTCTTGTTAGGTAGACCTTGGCAATCGGATAGAAGGGTTATTCATGATGGATTCACTAATAGGTACTCATTTGAGTTTAAGGGAAAGAAACATATTTTAGTACCTTTATCCCCACAAGAGGTTCATTTAGATCAGATAGCTTTAAAGAAAAACAAAACCTAATCCGAATACAAAAGCAAGCCCCATGCCGACGGCACCGCCAAACCGCAAACCAAGCCACCAGCTAAACAACCGACTAATCTTATGATTAAGTCCAACCCAGGGAGTAACTTACTACACCTACTCTTTGTGCTTAAAGAATGCTTTCATACTAACCAATCTATGCAAGACAATCCTAGCAAAATTAACTCCCTAACATCTTCTCTAAATTAGATGTTAAGAGTGGTTATCACCAAATTAGGATGAAAGAAGGTGATGAGTAGAAAACTGCATTTAAAACTAAACAAGGTTTATATGAGGGGTTAGTAATGCCTTTTGGCTTGACAAATGCACCTACTACCTTCATGAGATTGATGAACCATGTCCTTAGGGAATTCATAGGTCTTTTTGTGGTAGTATACTTTGATGACATTCTAGTTTTTAGTCGAACCTTAGATGATCATATATAACACCTCCGAAAGGTTTTTGAAGTGCTTGAAAAGGAAACCTTGTAAGCCAATCTTAAGAAATTTTCTATTGGAACAGATAATCTTGTCTTCTTAGGTTTTGTTGTGAGTACAGATGGTATTAAGGTTGATGAGGAAAAGATAAAAGCGATTAAGGAGTGGCCGAGTCCAAAGAATGTTGGGGAAGTAAGGAATTTCCATGGCCTAGCTGGATTTTACCGGAGGTTTGTCAAGGAATTTAGGACTATAGCATCTCCATTCACTAAGGTTATCAAACAGAATGTGGGATTTAAGTGGGATCAGGCACAAGAGGAGTCATTCCAAACCTCGAAAGACGAGCTCACACACTCCCCGATGCTATCTCTTCGTAACTTTGATAAAACTTTTGAAATTGAATGTGATGCCTCATAAGTTGGTATTAGTGCTGTTCTTATGCAGGAAAGGAAGCCCATAACCTACTTTGTCATATAGTTTTTGACATCATGTAGTTTTTGATAGATTGGATTACTTGTACACTTTGTCATATATATTTCTGTATGAAATTTTGTCTCAATATAGAAAATTGAAGTAGTTTATTGTGGGCATTGGACTCGTGTCATTCTGAGCTATATGTCAAAACTTACGGACGATTTATTGTAGACATGTCAAGTTGATCGGCCAGCTGAAATGATCATTCTAAACTGATCATTGGTGCTTAATAAGTAAAAGCTTATAAATGAAAAATAATGCATTGTATCATGCAGTTTAGGATATACTAGATTACTTGTACGCTTTGTCGTATCTATTTCTATCTCAAATTTTGTCATAATAATGAAAATTGATCTAGCTTAATGTGGGCATTGGATTCGTGTTATTTTGAGCTTTAAATCAAATGTTTCGGACGATTTAGTGCAGATATGTCATGTTGATCGCCAATTAAAGTGATCATTCTCAACTGATCATTAGTGGTCATTAAATAAAGGCTTATAAAAGAAGCATAAAGCATGTAATCACGTAGTTTGGGGTAGATTTGATTACTTGGACCCTTTGTCGTCTCTATTTTTCTCAAGTTTTGCACAATATAAAAAATTGAGCTAGCTTAACGTGGGAATTGGATTCGTGTCATTCAAAGCTCGAAATCAAAAGTTATGGACAATTTAGTGCGGACATTTCAAGTTGAACGGCTAGTTAATATAGTTATTCTAAACTGATCATCGGTGCTCATTGAGATAAGGCTAATAAATGAAGCTAACTGCATGGAATCACACAATTTTGGATAGATTTGATTACTTGGATGCTTTTTCATATCTTCTTTTGTCTCAAATAATACCAAAATGTAGAAAATTGAACTAGCGTAATGTGGGCATTGGATTCATGTCGTTCTGAGCTATAAATTAAAAGTTACGGACGATTTAGTGCAGGCATGTCAAGTTGATCGCGAGTTAAAATGATCATTTTAAACTTGTCATTGGTGCTCATTGAGTAAAAGCTTATCAATGAAGAATAATGCATGGCATCATGCAGTTTGGATAGACTGGATTACCTGGATGTTTTTTCATATCTATTTGTGTCTCAAATTTTGTCTCAATATAGAATATTGAACTAGTTTAACGTGGGAATTGGATTCATGTCATTCTGAGATCTAAATCAAAAGTTACGGACGATTTATTGTGGACATGTCTAGTTGATCGGCAAATTAAACTATCATTTTAAACTGATCATTGGTGCTCATTGTGTAAAGGCTTTATAAATGAAGCATAATGCATGGCATCACACTATCTGAGAATGATTTGATTACTTGGACGCTTTGTCTTCTCTATTTCTGTCTCATATTTTGTCAAAATATAGAAAATTAAACTAGTTTAACGTGAGAATTGGATTCGTTTCATTCTGAGCTATAAATTAAAAGTTACAGACCATTTAGTGCATAAATGTCAAGTTGATCGGCCAGTTAAATGATCATGGTAAATTGATCATTGGTGCTCATTGAGTAGAAGATAATAAATGAAGAATAATATATGGCCTCACCAAGTTTTGGATAGATTTGATTACTTGGACACTTTGTCGTATCTAGTTCGTTCTCAAATGTTGTCACAATATAAAAAATTGAACTGGTTTAACGTGTGCATTGGATTCGTGTTATTCTGAGCTCTAAATCAAAAGTTACGGACATTTTTGTACAGACATGTCAAGTTGATCGGTCAGCTAAAAAGATCATTATAAACTGATCATGGGTGCTTATTGAGTAAAATCTTATATATGAAGAATAATGCATGGCATCACACAGTTTAGGATAGAATGGATTACTTGGGCGTTTTTTCTTATCTATTTTTGTCTTAAATTTTTTCACAACATAAAAATTGATCTAGCTTAACATGGACATTGGATTCGTGTCATTATGAGCTCTAAATAAAAAATTACAGACAATTTAGTGCAGAAATGTCAAGTTGATCCGCCAATTAAAGTGATCTTTCTAAGTTGATCATTAGTGCTGATTAAATAAAGGCTTATAAATGAAGCATAATGCATGGCATCATGTATTTTGGTATAGATTTCATTATATGGACGCTTTGTCGTCTCTATTTTGTCTCAAGTTTTATCCAAATATAGAAAATTGAACTAGTTTAACGTGGGCATTGGATTCGTGTCATTCGGAAGTATAAGTCAAAAGTTACCGACGATTTAATGTGGACATGTCAACTTGATCGGCAAGTTAATATGATTATTCTAAAATGATCATTGGTGCTCATTAAGTAAAGGCTTATAAATGAAGTATAATGTGTGGCGTCATGCAGTTTTGGATATATTTGATTACTTGGACACTTTGTCGTATCTAGTTCTGTCTCAAATTTTGTCAGAATATAAAAAATTGAACTAGCTTAACATGGTCATTGGATTCGTGTCATTCTGAGCTCTAATGAAAAGTTACAGACGATTTAGTGTGGACATGTCAAGTTGATCGGCCACTTAAAGTGATCATTCCAAACTGATCATTGGTGCTCATTAAGTAAAGGTTAATAAATGAAACATAAGGCATGGCATCACGTAGTTTGGGATAGTTCTGATTATTTGCACGCTTTTTCATTTCTATCTCAAATTTTGTCAAAATAGAGAAAAATGAGGTAGCTTAACATGGAAACTGGATTCGTATCATTTTGAGCTCTAAGTCGAAGTTACAGACGATTTAATGCGTACATATCAAGTTGATCGGCCAGTTAATATGATTATTCTAAACTGATCATTCATGCTCATTGAGCAAAGGCTTATAAATGAAACGTAATGCATGACATCACACAGTTTTTGATAGATTTGATTACTTGGACCCTTTTTAGTATCTACTCTAGTCTCAAATTTTGTCATAATATAAAAAAATAAATGAGCTTAATGTGGACAATGGATTCATGTCATTCTGAGCTCTAAATCAAAAGATATAGACCATTTTGTTCAGATATGTCAAGTTGATGAGCCAGTTCAAATGATCATTCTAAACTGATCATTGGTGCTCATTGATAAAAGCTTATAAATGAAGAATAATGCATGGCATCACACAGTTTAGGATAGACTGGTTTACTTGGACGCTTTGTCGTATCTATTTCTGTCTCAAATTTTGTCACAATATAGAAAATTGAACTACCTTAATGTGGGCATTGGATTCGTGTGATTTTGAGCTCTAAATCAAAAGTTAAGGACATGTTAAGTTGATCGGCAAGTTAATATGATCATTCGAAAGTGATCATTGGTGCTCAATAAGTAAATGCTTATAAATGAATCATAATGCATGAAATCACGCGGTTTTTTATAGATTAGGTTACTTGGACGCCTTTTCGTATCTATTTCTATCTCAAATTTTGTCTCAATATAGAACATTGAACTAGTTTAACGTGAGCATTGGATTCGTGTCATTCTGAACTATAAGTCAAAAGTTACAGACGAGTTAGTGTAGACATGCAAAATTGATCGACCAATTAAAATGATCATTCTAAACTGATCATTGGTGCTCATTGAGTAATAGCATATAAATGACGCATAATGCATGACATCATGCTGTTTGGGTTATACAAGATTACTTGGATGCTTTTTTGTATCTATTCTGTCTCAAATTTTGTCACAATATAGAAAATTGAGGTAGTTTAACGTGGGCATTGGATTCGTGTCATTCTGAGGTATAAAACTAAATTTACGGACGATTTAGTTTGGACATGTCATGTTGATTGGTCAGTTAGTATGATAATTCTGAAATGATCATTGGTGCTCATGAGTAAAGGCTTATAAATGAAGCATAATACCTGGCATTACACAGTTTTGGATAGATGGGATTAGTTGGATGCTTTGTCGACGCAATTTTAGTCTAAAATTTTATCACAATATAGAAAATTGAGCTAGATAAACGTGGGTATTGAATTTGCGTCATATAGAGATCTAAATAAATAGTTACAGACAGTTTAACGCGGACATGTCTAGTTGATCGGGCAGTTACAGTGACATTCTAAACTAATAAGTGGTGCTAATTGAGTAAATGCTTATAAATGAAACATAATGCATGTCATCACACAGTTTTGGATAGATTGGATTACTTGGACGCTTTGTCGTATCTATTTCTATCTCAAATTTTGTCACAATATAGAAAATTGAACTACCTTAATGTGGGCATTGGATTCGTGTGATTTTGAGCTCTAAATCAAAAGTTAAGGACATGTCAAGTTGATCGGCAAGTTAATATGATCATTCTAAAGTGATCATTGGTGCTCAATGAGTAAAGGCTTATAAATGAATCATAATTGCATGAAATCACGCAGTTTTTTATAGATTAGGTTACTTGGGCGCTTTTCCGTATCAATTTCTATCTCAAATTTTGTCTCAATATAGAACATTGAACTAGTTTAACGTGAGCATTGGATTCGTGTCATTCTGAACTATAAGTCAAAAGTTACAGACGAGTTAATGTAGACATGTCAAATTGATCGACAAATTAAAATGATCATTCTAAACTGATCATTGGTGCTCATTGAGTAATAGCATATAAATGACGCACAATGCATGACATCATGCTGTTTGGGTTATACAAGATTACTTGGATGCTTTTCGTATCTATTCTGTCTCAAATTTTGCCACAATATAGAAAATTGAGTTAGTTTAACGTGGGCATTGGATTCGTGTCATTCCGAGCTATAAAACTAAATTTACGGACGATTTAGTTTGGACATGTCATGTTGATCGGTCAGTTAGTATGATAATTCTGAAATGATCATTGGTGCTCATGAGTAAAGGCTTATAAATGAAGCATAATACCTGGCATTACACAGTTTTGGATAGATGGGATTAGTTGGATGCTTTGTCGACGCAATTTTAGTCGTAAATTTTATCACAATATAGAAAATTGAGCTAGATAAACGTGGGTATTGAATTTGCGTCATATAGAGCTCTAAATAAAAAGTTACGGACAGTTTAACGCGGACATGTCTAGTTGATCGGGCAGTTAAAGTGACATTCTAAACTAATAAGTGATGCTAATTGAGTAAATGCTTATAAATGAAACATAATGCATGTCATCACACAGTTTTGGATAGATTGGATTACTTGGACGCTTTTTCGTATCTATTTTTTCTCTAATGTTGCTACAACATAGATAATTGAAATAGCTTAACGTGGGCATTGGATTCGTATCATTCTGAGCTCTAAATCAAAAGTTACAGACGATTTAGTGGAGACATGTCAAGTTGATCGGCCAGTTAAAATGATCATTCTAAACTAATCATTGGTGCTCATTAAGTAAAAGCTTATAAATGAAGTATAAAGCATGGCATCACATAGTTTGGGATAGATTCGATTACTTGTACGCTTTGTCTTCCCTATTTTTATCTGAATTTTTCTCAAAATATAGAAAATTCAGCTAGCCTAACGTGGGCATTGGATTCCTATCATACTAGGCTCTAAATGAAGCATAATGCATGGCATCACGCAATTTTTGATAAATTTGATTACTTGGACACTTTTTCATATCTAGATATGTCTCAAACTTTATCTTAATATAGAAAATTAAACTAGCTTAGCGTGGGCATTGGATTCGTGTCATTTTGAGCTATAACTCAAAAGTTACGGACATGTCAAGTTGATCAGCCAGTTAAAACGATCATTCTAAACTGATCATTGGTGCTCATTGAGTAAAATCTTATAAATGAAAAATAATGCATGGCATTACACAGTTTGGGATAGACTGGATTACTTGGATGCTTTGTTGTATCTCTATGTGTCTCAAATTTTGTCACAATATAGAAAACGTGTGATAGGTTAATGTGGGTATTGGATTCATGTTGTTATGAGCTCTAAATCAAAAGTTACGGAAGATCTAGTGCGGACATGTCAAGTTGATCGGCCAGTTAAAGTGATCATTCTAAACTGATCATTGGTGCTCATTGAGTAAAGGTTTCTAAATGAAGCATAATACATGGCATCTCACAGTTAAAGATAGATTGGATTTTTTGGACGCTTTGTCGTGTCTATTTCTTTCTCAAATTTTGTTACAATATAGAAAATTGAGCTAGTTTAACAAGGGCATTGGATTCGTGTCATTATAAGCTCTAAATCAAAAGTTACGGGCGATTTAGTGCGGACATTCCAAGTTGATCGGCCAACAAATATGATTATTCTTTGATCATTGGTGATCATTGAGTATAAAGGCTTATTAATGAACCATAATGCATGGCATCACGCAGTTTTCGATAGATTTGAGTACTTGGACACATTGTCGTATCTAGATCTATCTCAAACCTCTGTCTCAATATAGAAAATTGAACTAGGTTAACATGGCCAGTGGATTCGTGTCATTCTAAGCTATAAGTCAAAACTTACGGACGATTTAGCGTAGACAAGTCAAGTTGATCGGCCAGTTAAAACAATCATTCTAAGCTGATCATTGGTGGTCATTGAGTAAAAACTTATAAATGAAAAATATTACATGGCGGCACGCTCTTTGGGATAGAGTGGATTACTTGGGCGCTTTGTCGTACCTGTTTCTGTCTCAAATTTTGTCACAATATTTAAAATTGAGCTAGCTTAATGTGGGCATAGGTTTGTGTCATTATGACCTCAAAATCAAAAGTTACAGACGATTTACTGCAGACCTGTCTAGTTGATCGGCCAGTTAAAGTGATCATTCTAAACTCATCATTGGTGCTCATTGAGTAAATTTTTATAAATGAAGCATAAAGCATGGCATCACATAGTTTGGGATAGATTTGATTACTTGGACGCTTTTTCGTCTCTATTTCACTATCAAATTTTGTCAAAATATATAAAATTGAGCTACCTTAATGAGTGCATAGGATTCATGTCATTCTGAGCTCTAAATCAAAATTTTTGGAGGTTTACTGCGAACATGTTAAGTTGATTGGCCAGTTAATATGATTATTCTAAACTAATCATTGGTGCTCATTGGGTAAAGACTTATAAATGAAGCATAATGCATGGCATCACACAGTTTTGATAGATTTGATTACTTGGACACTTTGTCCAATCTAGATCTGTCCAAAACTTTCTCTCAATATAGAAAACTGAACTCGATTAACGTGGGCATTGGATTCATGTCATTCTGAGATATAAGTCAAAAGTTACGTATGATTTAGTGCAGACATGTCAAGCTGATCGGCCAGATAAAACGATTATTCAATACTGATTATTGGTGCTCATTGAGTAAAAGCTTATAAATGAAATATAATACATGGCATCACGCAGTTTGGGATAGACTGGATTACTTGGACGGTTTATCATATCTTGTTCTATCTCAAATTTTGTCAAAGCATAGAAAATTGAGCTAGCTTAACGTGGGCACTGGATTCGTGTCAATCTCAGCTCTAAGTCAAAAGTTATGGTCGATTTAGAGCGGACATGTCAAGTGATCGGCCATTTAATATGTTTATTCTAATCTGATCATTGGTGCTCATTGAGTAAAGGCTTATAAATGGAGCATAATGCATAACATCACACACTTCTTAATAGATTGGATTACTTGGACGCTTTGTCGTATCAATGTATGCCTCAAATTTTGTATTAATATGGAAAGTTAATGTAGCCTAACGTGGGCATTGGATTCGTGTCATTCTAAGCTACAAATCAAAAGTTTTTGATGATTTAGTGCATACATGTCAAGTTGATCGGCCAATTAAAATGATCATTCTAAACTGATCATTGGTGCTCATTGAGTAAGCACTTACAAATGAAGCATAATGCAAGACGTTACGTAGTTTTGTATATATTTTATTACTTGGTGTATTTTTCGAAGCATATTTAGTCTTAAATTTTGTCACACTATAAAAATTGAGCTAGCTTAATGTGGCGATTGGTTTCGTGTCATTCTGAGCTGTAAATAAAAAAGTTACAGACGTTTTAGTGTAGACATTTCAAGTTTATCGGAAAGTTAAAATGACCATTGGTGCTCATTTAGTAAAAGCTTATAAATGAAGCACAATGCATGGCATCACACATTTTGGGATAGATTGGATTAGTTAGACGCTTTGTCGTATCTATTTGTGCCTCAGATTTTGTCGAAATATAGAAAATTGTGCTAGCTTAACGTGGACATTGGATTCGTGTCATTCTGAGCTCTAAATCAAAAATTACGGACGATTTAGTGCGAACATGTCAAGTTGATCAGCCAGTTAAAGTAATCATTCTAATCTGATCATTGTTGCTCATTAAGTAAAGGCTTATAAATGAAGCATAAAGCATGTCATCACGCAGTTTAGAATAGATTGGATTACTTGGACGCTTTGTCTTCTCTGTTTCTGACTCAAATTTGTCACAATATAGAAAATTGAGATAGCTTAACGTGGTCATTGGATTCGTGTCATTCTGAGCTCTAAATCAAAAGTTACTGACTATTTAGTGTGGTCATGTCAAGTTGATTGGCCAGTTAAAGTGATCATTCTAAACTGATCATTGGTGCTCATTAAGAAAAGGCTTGTTAATGACGCATTCAGCATGGCATCGCGTAGTTTGGGATAGATTTGATTACTTGGACGCTTTGTCATCTCTATTTTGTCTTAAGTTTTGTCAAAATATAGAAAATTCAGCTAGCTTAACGTGGGCATTGGATTCGTGTCATTCTGAGCACTAAATCAAAACTTATGATCGATTTAGTGCGGACATTTGAAGTTGAATGGCCAGTTAATATGATTATTCCAAACTGATCATTAGTGCTTATTGATTAAAGGCTTATAAATGAAACAGAATGCATAACATCAAACAAGTTTTGATAGATTTGATTACTTGGACACTTTGTCGTATCTAATTATGTCATAAACTTTGTCTCAATATAGCAAAACTAAACTAGCTTAACGTGGATATTGGATTCGTGTCATTCTAAGCTATAAATCAAAACTTATGGACGATTTGGTGAAGACATGTCAAGTTGATCGGACAGTTAAAATGATCATTCTAAACTGATCATTGGTACTCATTGAGTAAAGGCTTATAAATGATGCATATTACAAATAATTACACAGTTTTGGATAGATGGGATTACTTGGACACTTTGTCGAAGAAATTTTAGTCTTAAATATTTTCACAATATAGAAGATTGAGCTAGCTTATCGTGGGCATTGGATTCGTGTCATTCTAAGATTTAATTCAAAATTTACAGACGATTTAATGTCAAGTTGATTGGCCAGTTAATATGATCATTCTAAACTAATCATTGGTGCTCATCGAGTAAATGCTTATAAATGAATCATAATGCATGGCATCACTCAGTTCTGGACAGATTGAACTACTTGGACGCTTTGTCGTATCTAGTTTGTCTCAAATTTTGTTACAATATAGCAAATTGAACTGAGATATAAATCAAAAGTTATGGACGATTTATAACCCTGGCAAGCTTTTTAACTTCTTTCTTTAGCTGGAACATATATCTCTCAAAAGGATACATCCATCAATACTGAACAGGTCCTTCAAGCACTGCTTCTCAAGGTAGGTGAATAGGAAGATGTTCCATAATATCAAAAAATGCTGGTGAAAATATTTTCTCAAGGTTACAAATGGGAATCAGTATTTTTTTCTCCAAATTTCGTATATCGTCTCCAGTAAGTGATCTTGTACATAAATGTCGAAAAAAGCACCAATCCCTGCATCATATAAAAGTTAATCCAGCTGGAAAATTATGATTATATATAAAATAATGTAAACGTACCAGCAATTGCTTCGTGGACGTTTTTACGCAAAAGATCGCTAAAGGCAAATCAAAACAGTCTTTGCATGACAAAATGACAATCATGACTTTTCATCCCTCTAAATTTGCCTTCAATAGTATCGACACAATTACGAAGATTAGATTCGTATCCATATGGAAATTTGACACTAGCTTAATCCACTCAAAAAACTCATCTTTTGCATGCGCATCCAACCGAAATGTGGGAGACAATGATTTTCCATTCGATATTACATGTAGTTCCTTCCGGGAACAACTATCTGGCATATCCAATCTAGCTTTGAAATTATCTTTCATTTTTCCTTGTACATTTAGAATAGTATTCACTATGTTGTCGAAGAATTCTTTTCAATGTGCATAACATCTAGATTGTGGTGCAACAAATGGTCCTTCAAATATGGTAAATCCTAAAAAAATACTCTTCTTGTGCCAATTATGGTATTCGCCACAACCATCAACAGGATAATGTTTGTTACCTCCACATGAAGCCGTTCTCTCAGCACCAAAATCTCTAAGTTGAGTCATCATATGATTCCCGTCAAGCAAAGGAGGTGGACCATCAATTTTTTTTGTTTTTCCTAAACAATGTCGTGCTCCGGCGATATGGATGATCTTGTGGTAGAAAGTGTCAATGACAATCGAACCAACTAGTCTTTCATCCATGTTTCAGTTGGAACACATAAGTATTATCTTGACAATATGGGCATGCTAACTTTCCATGCGTCGACCATCCTGATAACATACCATATGCTGGAAAATCACTTATGGTCCACATAAGTATTGTTCGCATCAAGTTCTATTGGTTGGAATCACCAAATGCTTCGACAACATTTCCCACAACATTTTTAACTCATGAATTAGTGACTGCAGGAAAATATCAAGCGATCGCTTAGGATGCTCTGGACCGGAACGAGAATTGATAGAAACAAAAACTCTCGTTTCATGCACAACGAAGGAGGAAAATTATAAGGTGTCACAATAACTGGCCACAACGAGTATTGCCTCCCATGCTTCCCAAAAGGGTTGAATCCGTCTGTAGATAACCCGAGGTATTCGTTCCTAGGCTCATATGCAAAACTAGGATAAACCTCTTTAAAATATTTCCATGCTTTTGCATCCGAGGGATGCACAATTTCTCCATTCGAATTATGGTCTGCGTGCCATCTCATACGCTTTGCCATGTATTCAGCTTGTAAATAAAGCATAATGCATGGCATCACGAAGTTCGGGATAGATTGGATTACTTGGACACTTTGTTGTCTCAATTTCGGTCTATAATTTTGTCAAAATATAGAAAATTGAGCTACCTTAACATGAGCATTAGATTTGTGTCATTCAGAGTTCTAACAAAAAAACTATGGACGACTTGGTACGGACAAGTCAAGTTGATTGACCAGTTAAAATGATCATTCTTAACTTATCATTGGTTCTCCTTGAGTAAAACCTTATAAACGAAGCATAATGCATGGCATCACAAAATTCGGGATAGATTGGATTACTTGGGCGCTTGGTCGTATCTATTTTTGTCTCAAATTTTTCAGAATATAGAAAATTGAGCTAGCTTAACGTGGGCATTGGATTAGTGTCATTATGAGCAATAAATCAAAAGTTATGGAAGATTTAGTGTAGACATGTCAAGTTGATCAGCCAGTGAAAATGATCTTTCTAAAATGATCATTAATGCTTATTGAGTAACGGCTTACAAATGAAGCATAATGCAGAGCATCACACAGTTCGGGATAGATTGGAATACTTAGACGCTTTTTCATATCTATTTCAGTCCCAAATTTTGTCAAAACATAGAAAATTGAGGTAGCTTAATGTGGGAATTGAATTCGTGTCATTATGAGTTCTAGATCAAAAGTTAGGGACAATTTATTGCGTACATGTCAAGGTTATCGGCCAGTTAAAATGATCATTCTTAACTGATCATTGATGCTCATTGAGTAAAAGCTTATAAATGAAGCATAACGTCATGTAGCTTGGGATACATTGGATTACTTGTATGCTTGGTCGTATCTATTTTTGTCTCAAATTTTGTCAGATTATAGAAAATTGAGCTAGCTTATGGTGGACATTGGATTCGTGTCATTATGCGCTATAAATCAAAAGTTATGGAGGATTTAGTGCAGACTTTTCAAATTGATAGGCTTGTTAAAATGATCATTCTAAACTTATCATTGGTGGTTATTGAGTAAAGGCGTACAAATGAAGCATACTGTAGAGCATCACGCAATTTGTGATACATTGGATTATGTGGACGCTTTCTCGTATCTATTTTTGCCTCAAAATTTTTCACAGTATAGAAAATTCAGCAAGTTTAACGTGGGCATTGGATTCGTGTCATTCAGAGCTCTAAATCAAAAGTTATAGACGATTTAGTGCGGAAATGTCAAGTTAATCATCCAGTTAAAATCATCATTCTTAATTGATCATTGGTGTTCATTGATTAAAAGCTTATAAATGAATTATAATGCATGGCATCACGCAGTTCGTGATAGATTGGATTACGTGGACGTTTAGACTTATCTATTTTTGTGTCACAGTTTGTCCCAATATAGAAAATTGAGCTACCTTAGTTGGGGTATTGGACTCGTGCCATTATGACCTATAAAATAAAATTAATGGACGGTTTAGTGAAGACATGTCAAGTTGATTGACAAGTTAAAATTATCATTCTAAACTGATTATTGGTGCTTATTTAGTAAGGGCTTATAAATCAAGCATAATGATGAGCATCACGCAGTTTGGGATAGATTGGATTACTTGGACACTTTTTTATATCTATTTTTGTCTCAAATTTTGTCACAAATATAGAAACTTGAGCTAGTTTAACATGGGCATTGGATTCGTGTCATTCGGAGCTCTAAATCAAAAGTTACGGACGATTTATTGAGGTCATGTCAAGTTGATCGGCCAGTTAAAATGATCATTCTTAACTGATCATTAGTGTTTATTGAGTAAAAGTTAATCAATGAAGCATAATGCATGGGATCACGCAGTTCGAGATAGATTGGATTACTTGGACACTTCTTCGTCTCTATTTCTGTCTATAATTTTGGCAAAATATAAAAAATTGAGCTACATTACCGTGGGCATTGAATTCGTGTCATTCTGAGTTCTAAATCAAAAATTAGGGACGATTTAGTGTGGAAATGTCAAGGTGATAGGCTAGTTAAAATGCTCATTCTTAACTGATCATTGGTGCTCATTGGGTAAAAGGTAATAAATGAAGCATAATGCATGGAATCACGCAGTTTTGTATAGATTGGATTACTTGGACGCTATGTCATCAAAAAATTTTCTATAATTTTGCCAAAATCTAGGAATTTAAGTTACCTTAACGTAGACATTGTATTCGTGTTATTCTGAGCTCTAAATAAAAAGTTAGGGACGATTTAGTGCGGACATTTCAAGTTGATCGGCCAGTTAAAATGACCATTCTTTGCTTATCACGATTTAGGACGATTTAGTGCTCATTTAGTAAAAGCTTATAAATGAAGCATAATGCATGGAATCACGTAGTTCAGGATAGATTGGATTATGGACGCTTTGTCGTCTCTATTTCTTTCTATAATTTTGTCAAAATACGGAAAATTGAGCAAGGTTAACGTGGCATTGAATTCATGTCATTCGTAGCTCTAAATCAAAAGTTACGGACGATTTAGTGCGGACATGTCAAGTTGATCATCGAGTTAAAAATGATCATGCTTAACTGATCATTGGTGCTCATTGATTAAAAGCTTATAAATAAAGTATAATGCATGGCATCACGTAGTTCGGGATAGATTGGAATACTTGCACACTTGGTCGTATCTATTTTTGTCTCAAAGTTTGTCACAATATATAAAATTGAGCTAGCTTAACGTATGCATTCGATTCGTGTCATTATGACTTATAAATCAAAATTAATGGACGATTTAATGCAAACATGTCAAGTTGATCGGCTAGTTAAAATGATCTTTCTTAACTGATACTTAGTTCTCATTGAGTAAAAGCTTATAAATGAAACATAATGCATGGCATCACGTAGTCTTCTCTATTTTTGTCTATAATTTTGGCAAAATAAAGAAAACTGACCTACCTTAACGTCGGCATTGAATTCGTGTCATTCAGTGTTCTAAATCAAAAGTTAGGGACGATTTAGTACGGACACGTCAAGTTGATCACCGAGTTAAAATGATCATTCTTAACTGATCATTGGTGCTGATTGAGTAAAAGCTTATAAATGAAGCATAATGCATGGCATCACGTAGTTCAGGATACATTTGATTACTTGGATGCTTGGTCATATCTATTTTTGTCTCAAATTTTGTCACATTATAGAAATTTGAGCTATCTTAACGTGGGCATTGGATTCGTGTCATTCTGATCTCTAAATCAAAAGTTTGGGACGATTGAGTATGGAAATGTCAAGTTGATTGGCAAGTTAAAATAATCATTCTTAACTGATTATTGGTTCTCATTGGGTAAAAACTTATAAATGAAGCATAATGCATGGCATCACGCAGTTTTTTTAGAGATTGGATTACTTGGACACTATGTCATCTCTATTTTTTTCTATAATTTTGTCAAATATAGAAAATTGAGCTACCTTAACATAGGCATTGTATTCGTATCATTATCAGCTATAAATAAAAAGTTAGGGACGATTTAGTGTGGACATGTAAAGTTGATCGGCTGGTTAAAATGATCATTCCTAACTTATCATCAGTGCTCATTGAGTAAAAGCTTATAAATGAAGAATAATGTATGGCATCACATATTTCGAGATAGGTTCGATTACTTCGACGCTTTGTTGTCTCTATTTCTTTCTATAACTTTGTCAAAATATGGAAAATTGAGCAAGCTTAACATGGGCATTGTATTTCTGTCATTCGTAGCTCTAAATCAAAAGTTAGGGAAGATTTATGGTGGACATATCAAGTTGATCGTCCAGTTAAAATGATCATTCCTAACTTATCATTGGTGCTCATTGATTAAAAGCTTATAAATGAAGCATAATGCATGGCGTCACGCAGTTCGGGATAGATTGGATTACTTGGACACTTGATCGTATCTATTTTTGTCTCAAAGTTTGTCTCAATATAGAAAATCCATCTAGCTTAACGTGGGCATTGGATTCGTGTCATTATGACCTATAAATAGAAAGTTATGGACGATTTAGTTGAAACATGTCAAGTTGATCGGCTAGTTAAAATGATCATTCTTAACTTATCATTGGTGCTCATTGAGTAAAAGCTTATAAATGAAACATAATGCATCACACAGTTTTGGATAGATTGAGCTACATTAACGTAGGCATTGAATTCATGTCATTTTGAGTTCTAAATCAAAAATTAGTAACGATTTAGTGCGGATATGTCAAGTTGATCGGCCAGTTAAAATGATCATTCTTAACTGATCATTCGTGCTCATTGAGTAAAAGCTTATAAATGAAGCATAATTCATGGCATCACGTAGTTCGTGATACATTGGATTACTTGGATGCTTGGCCGTATCAATTTTTATCTCAAATTTTATCACATTATAGAAAATTGAGCTCGATTAAGGTGGGCATTGGATTCGTGTCATTATGCGCTATAAATCAAAAGTTATATATGGATGATTTAGTGCAAACTTGTCAAATTGATAGGCCAGTTAAAATGATTATTCTAAACTGATCATTTGTGGTTATTGAGTAAAGGCTTACAAATGAAGCATACTGTAGAGCATCCCACAATTCGGGATAGAATGGATTATGTGGACGCTTTCTCGTATGTATTTTTGCCTCAAATTTTGTCACAACATAGAAAACTAAGCAAGCTAGCGTGGGCATTGGATTCGTGTCACTCGGAGCTCTAAATCAAAACTTACGGACGATTTAGTGCGGAAATGTCAAGTTGATCGTCCAGTTAAAATCATCATTCTTAATTGATCATTGGTGTTCATAGATTAAAAGCTTATAAATAACGCATAATGCATGGCATCATGCAGTTCGAGATAGATTGGAGTACTTGGATGCTTTTCCGTATCTATTTTGGTCTCTAGTTTTGTCAATATATAGAGAATTGAGCTAGCTTAACGTAGGCATTGGATTCATGTCACTCTGATCTCTAAAACAAAAGTTACAGACGATTTAATGCGGGCATGTCTAGTTGATCGGCCAATCAAAATGATCATTCTTGTGATCATCGGTGTTCATTGAGTAAAGGCCTATAAATGAAGCATAAGAATTTGAACGAGATAACATAACTCTTAACGCTCTGATCAATGGAGACACCCCTAATTTAAAACTACAGCTGTCTATTGACTTATAAATGATACATAATCCAGAGCATCACACAGTTTTGGATAGATTGGATTACTTAGGAGCTTTGTCATATCCATTTTTGTCTTAAATTTTGTCTCCATATAAAACATTGAACTACCTTTACGTGGGCATTGGATTCGTGTCACTCTAAGCTCTAAATCAAAAGTTATGGATGATTTAGTGCGGACATGTCAAGTTGATCGGCCAGTTAAATTGATCAATCTTAACTGATCATTGGTGCTCATTGAGTAAAAGCTTATAAATGAAGCATAATGCATGGCATCACGCAGTTTTGGATAGATTGGATTACTTGGATGCTTTGTCATCTTTATTTCTCTTTATAATTTTTCTAAAATATAGAAAATTGAGCTACCTTAATGTGGGCATTGGATTCCTGTCATTTTGAGCTTGAAATCAAAAGTTAGGGACGATTTAGTGCGGACATGTCAAGTTGATCGACTTGTTAAAATGATCATTCTTAACTTATCATTGATACGCATTGAGTAAAAGCTTATAAATGAAGTATAATACATGGCATCACGTAGTTCGGGATACATTGGATTACTTGGATGCTTAGTCGTATCTATTTTTGTTTTTACTTTTGTCACAATATAGACAATTGAGCTAGGTTAACGTGGGCATTGGGTTTGTGTCATTATGAGCTATAAATAAAAAATTATGAATGATTTAGTGTAGACATGTCAAGTTGATCTGTTAGTTAAAATGATCATTCTTAACTGATCATTGGTGTTCATTGAGTAAATACTTAGAAATGAAGCATAATCCATGGCGTCACGAAGTTTGGGATAGATTTGATGACTTTGACACTTTGTTGTATCTATTTCTGTCTCAATTTTTTTTTTCAATATAAAAAATTGAACTAGCTTTATGTGGGCATGGGATTCCTGTCATTCTGATCTCTAAATCAAAAGTTACGCATGATTTAATGTGGACATGTCAAGTTTATCGGCCAGTTAAAGTGATCATTCTAAACTGATTATTGGTACTCATTAAGTAAAGGGTTATAAATGAAGCATAATGCACGACATCATACAATTTGGAATAGATTGTATTACTTGGACGGTTTGTCGTATCTATTTCTGTCTGAAATTTAGTCACAATATACAAAATTGAGCTAGCTTAACGTGGGCATTGGATTCGTGTCATTCAGAGCACGAAATCAAAAGTTATGGATGATTTAGTGCGGACATCTCAAGTTTATCGGCGAGTTAAACTGATCATTCTTAACTGATCATTGGTGCTCATTGATTAAAAGCTTTCAAATGAAGTATAATGCATGTCATCAAGCATTTTGGGATTGTTGGATTACTTGGACGCTTTTTCGTCTCTATTTCTATCTATAATTTTGCCAAAATATAGAAAATTGACCTAGTTTAATGTGTGCTTTGGATTCGTGTTATTCTGAGCTCTACTCGAATGTTACGGATGATTTAGTGCGGAGATGTCAAGTTGATCGGTCAGTTAAAGTGATCATTCTAAACTGATCAATGGGGCTCATTAAGTAAAGGCTTATAAATGAAGCATAATGCATGGCATCACGCAGTTTGGGATAGATTGGATTACTTCGACGCTTTTTCATATCTACTTCTGTCTGAAATTTTTTCACAATATACAAAATTGAGGTAGCTTAACGTGGGCATTGCATTCATGTCATTGTGAGCTCTAAATAAAGAGTTATAGATGATTTAGTGCAGACATTTCAACTTGATCGACCAGTTAAAATGATCATTCTAAACTGATCATTGGTACATATTCAGTAAAGGCTTATAAATGATGCAAAATGTAGAGAATCACGCAGTTGTGGATAGATTGGATTACTTAGCCGCTTTGTGGTATCTATTTCTGTCTCCAACTTTGTCTCTATATAAAAAAATTCAACTAGCTTTAAGTTGGCATTGGATTCGTGTCATTCTGAGCTCTAAATCAAAATTCGGACGATTTAGTGTGGTCATGTCAAGTTGATCGGCCTGTTAAAATGATTATTCTTCCGATCATTGGTGGTCATTAAGTAAAGGCTTATATACGAAGTATAATGCATGACATCACGCAGTTTTTGATAGACTTGATTATTTAGGCGCTTTATGGTATCTATTTCGACCTCAGATTTTGTCTCAATATAGAAAATTGAGCTAGCTTTACGTGGGCATTGGATTCGTGTCATTCGGAATTCTAAATC